>APFE030404065.1:0-70939 GCA_000404065.3 Pinus taeda
CTCAAATACCTTGGAATGATTGTCCAGGACTTTTTGGAGATCTGGAGAAATAGATGATTCCAATGTGGAAACATCTAGCGAACATAATTGTGCAATTACACCTTTTCGTTTCTTTTTTAGAAGCTTCGTCATACCGTTAGAGCTGATTATCTTTCCTCGTTTCCCTGCAATACCCCTTAGTTCAACTTCCTTTCCTTCCACAGAAAATTTCATGAAAATTTCTTGAAAATTAAAGGCTATTATACCCAAGGATTGTAGCCCTTGGACTCCTAATACAACATCAGCACCTCCCATTGGAATGGAAAGCATTGGGCTAGTCAGTACATATTCTCCCATGGATAGCTTGATATTATGGCACTTTCTAGAGAAATTTATTGTTCCTCCATTTGCAACCATCACTTGACACTCTGGTGCTGTATATAAGAAGCAATTGAATTCTTTTGCTACCTTACAATGAATAAAATTGTGGGTAGTTCCTAAATCAATCAACACTATTACCTTTTCCTTCTTTATTTGTCCTTCTATCTTAATTGTTCGATGAGTGGTAATTCTCGCCAATGCATTAAAAGATATGGTTGGATTCATTTCTTCTTTATCTAGGCTTTTCTCCTGGAGTATATCCTCTTCTTTTGACCTTTCTTGCTCCTTTTCTTCTTCCTCTTCACAATCTATGTAGAATAATTTCTTCTCAGCACACTTATGACATTTAGTGTATTTTCTATCACAAATGTAACAAAGCGCTCTTTTTTCTTCCAATTGTTGTGGTGTCAAGCTTATAGGTTGTGGAAGACTAGGGGCAACAACACTTCCGTCTTTATAGTTGTGAGTGGTATGCTTCCTGGTTGCCATAATTTTGCTTTCCATTTTTCTTGCTAACCTGAATGCCTTCTCTAATGAATCAGCTTCCCAAAGGCGAACATCATGTTGGATATTATCCTTTAAAGACCCTATGAACACATCAATCCTATGCTCCTTTGGAATATCTTTTACCCTTATGTTCAATCTTTGGAACTCCTCAATGTGCTCCATTATTGAACCCTTTTATTTGAGACTTATCAATTGGCTAAAAAGAGTGTTGCTTTTTGTATCCTCATAATGTGCTATCAATTCTTCCATAAAAATTTCCTAAGTGATAAATTATTTACGAGAGCAAAGCCATTGATACCTTACAAACTGATTTGGTTCCAAATATAAAGTTGCAATACATACCTTTTGTGTGTTTTGCACATTATTGAGAACGAAAAATTGCTCCATCTACAATATCCATGTTGTGGGATCCTTGCCATCAAACTTCCTCATATCGATTTTTGGAATATGGTGTGTCTTCGATCTAACATTAGAGTCTATGAAATCATGATTAACATTTCCTTTGTTCGCATCATGAGTTTCCTTTACTCCCCTTTCACCATTAGTAAGTATTTCTTGTAGAAAATCCGCCATGTCTATCTTCAAATCTATCTTCAAATAATCCATCTTAGCTTCCACGCCCTTTACCTTAGATTCCACACCATTTATCTTAGATTTTGTTAGCTTTTTTGCAAGTGACACTTGTTGCAGTTGGTCTTGTACTTTTGATATATCATGTAGCATTTCTTCCTCTTCCTCATGATTCATGCTAGAGCTTTCAGGTTTCTTACTAGGTGTTTGCATTTTATTTCCTCTGGGCATTAGTTACTGATAATAATGTTCTGCTATGCCCTTTGAATTCCTTCAAAATAAATTTTCAAACCAAGCTTAAGAAAAAATTTAAAAAAAACCTACACACCTTTTTTCCATTTGTATGAGCTCGATATTGCCTCTCTGTCCTCTCTCCAATGCCACCAGTCTGATCCAAATTGGATTCTCCAAGGAAGAGTTATGTGAAATCTCCCACATTGACCTGTTTATAGACTAATTCAGTATAGCAAACTTGTATGACGTGTCACGAGTCACTATTTCAACCTTTGGCTCTAAAAATATATATACAAGAAACTAAAGTCCGTCCTCTTTCTGTACCTTCTTATGAAATTTCAATCTGATGCTCAGAGAGAAAGTTATGACAATTTTACCGAGGTCACCTATTTGGAATTTAATTCAGGAGTCTACAAAAAGACCAACTTCCTTAGATCATATCTCCACAAATATAGCACGAAATGCTTTGAGCTTCAGACCCGAGGTTTAGTGCTATTTCTTTTCAAATGGGTTATTTTAGCTTCTGAAATGTCATAGAAAAATGTTATAGGAAAAATGCCAGGATGACCTATTTGGAGCAACAAAACCCTAGAAACCTGGCTCTGATACCAAATGTAATGAAACGACCTCACAAAAATATATAAAAGAGAGATCAACGCCTTAGAATTCAGCCTCTTCGAGGGGGAAGCCTCCTTTACATTACACAAATGAACAATTCTTGGATGATTCAAATGACAAAACCTCCTTTTTATTTATAGGAGTCTAAGGAGTCACAATATAACCCTGTTGACCTAACAATAATAATATAAAGCCACAAAAATAACAGTAGAAGGATTCTATGGGGCACAATAATAACAATATGGGGAAAATAGGGGCACCAAAATATTAATAAGGGATAAAACTACAATAGTAATGGGGTAATCACTAGATATAGGGACCCAACAGTGAGACAATCCTTGTCACAATGTGAAATTCAACAATGGTTGACCATGGTTGGCTATGAATGACAATGATTGATCATGATCGATATTATAAACATAAGGGAGTAATAACCCTGAGCAATTAATATGAGAAACCCAAAGGAATAATAAAATGAAGGGATTAATACTAAAACCCCAAGGGATTATGAAGCCAAGGGAATAATATTAAACTCAAGGGACTAATATTATAAACCCAACGTATATAAAAACTAAGATAAATATTATAAACAATAAAATAAACATGATCAACCATTGTTGATTTTCATATTGAGACACTCCTTATCACAATTCCATGTTGGACCATGGTTGACATCATAATAAACAATTTTTGACTTGGGAATAATAAACCCAAGTGATTGGTATTATAAACATGAAGGAACAATAAACCGAAGGGATTAATGCTAAAACTCCAAGGGATTATGGATCCAAGGGAATAATATTAAACCCAAGGGACTAATATTATAAACCCAACATTCATAAACTGAAATATAAATATTACAAAGACCGAAATAAACATGATTTATTTTCATGGTGAGACAATATTTGTCAAAATGTGACATTGAACGATGCGACTAATATGGTAAGCCCAAATATAAATATTATAAACACTAAAATAAACATGGTTTATTTTTGTGGTGAGACAATATTTATCGAAATGTGACATTGAACCATGGGACTAATATGGTAAGCTCAAATATAAATATTACAAACACTAAAATAAAAATGGTTTATTTTCATGGTGAGAAAATATTTGTAAAAATGTGACATTAAACCATGGGACTAATAGTATAAACTCAACATTGGTAAACCAAATATAAATACTACAAACACTAAAATAAACATGATTTATTTTGATGGTGAGACAATCCTTGTAATAATCCGACATTCAACCATGGCTGACCATGGTTGGCTATGATTGACAATCGTTTCCCATGATTGAGATTATAAAGCTAAGTGAATAATAAACCCAAGGGATTGATATTATAAAGCCAAATGAGTAATAAACCAAAGGGATGAATACTAAAACCCTATGGATTATGAACCCAATTGAATAATATTAAACCCAAGGGACTAATATTATAAACCCAACATTCGTAAACCAAAATATAAATATTACAAAGACTAAAATAAACATGATTTATTTTCATGGTGAGAAAATCCTTGTCACAATGTGAAATTCAATAATGGCTAGCCATGGTTGGCTATGAGTGACAATGGTTGACCATGGTCGATATTATAAGCCTAAGACAATAATAAACCCAAGGGATTATGAACCCAAGGGAATAATATTAAACCCAAGGGACTAATATTATAAACGCAACATACATAGACATTAAGATAAATATTATAAACACACAAATAAACATGATTCACCATCATTGATTTTCATATTGAGACAGTCCTTATCACAATTTCATGTTGGACCATGGTTGACATCATAATAAACCATGTTTGACTTAGGAATAATAAACCCAAGCGATTGATATTATTAACACAAAGGAAAAATAAGCCTAAGGGATTAATACTAAAACCCCAAGGGATTATGAACCTAAGGGAATACTATTAAACAAAAGGAACTAATAATATAAACCCATGGCAATAATAAACCCAAGGGATTGATATTATAAACCCAAAGGGATAATAAATCCAAGGAATTAATGCTAAAGCCCCAAGGGATTATGAACCCAAGGGACTAATATTATAAACCCAATATATATAAACCTTAAGACAAATATTATAAACACTAAAATAAATATGACTCACCATCCTTGTTTTTCATATTGAGACAATCCTTATCACAATTCCATATTGGGCCATGGTTGACCATATTTGAAATCATAATAAACCATCGTTGAACGGGGAATAATAAACCCAAGCGATTGATTTTGGACAATGCTTAATCATGGTCGAACATGGTTGTTTATTGTTGACCATTGTTGGATAATATTAAACCCTAGGAATATGAACCCTTAGATTAATAAACCGAAAGGATTGATATTATAAACCCATGGAATAATAAACCTAAGGGATAAAAATTATAAGCCCAATGCATGTAAACCATAACATGACTATTATAAACCCTAAAATAAACATGGTTGACCATGGTTGATTTCCATATTAGATTAATCTGTTGTGATATTGACATAATCATAAATAGTTGGAAAGATATTTAACCTTTAATATTAAGGTTTTATAAAACCAAGAGATTATAAATATTACAAACCCAAGACATTAATATTATAAAAAAAATGATTAATAAGTGAAAGGGATCATGATACCCAAGGAATCAATAAACCCAATGAGCTAATATTAAAACACAAATGATTAATAAACCTTAGGAATTAAGTTTTTAAGGTCACGAGATTAATAAAACCAAGGGATTAAATGATAAACCAAAGTAATTATTAATATTAAAAATTTGAATAATGAATAAACCCAAGTGTTTGATATTATATACCTAAGGAATTAATAAACCCAAGGGAAAAATATTAGAAACCCAAGGGACAAAAAATGGGAGGGGATCAATATTTAGAAAAAAGTGGTTAATAAAATGTAGGAATTAATATTTTAAACCCAACAGATTGATCAACCCATGAGATTATGAATATTATAAACCTAAGGGAACAATAAACCCTAGGGATTGTTAACACTATGAAAGCAACACATTAATAAATTGAAGGTATAAACATTGTAAACATAAGGGATTAATATTAAACATTAGGACTCTTATTTAAACCTTAATATTGTGGATTAATAAACCAAAGGGAATAAATGATAAAATGAAGGACTTATTAATATTACAAACTTAAATAACAAATAAGCCTAATCAATTAATATTATAAACCCAACGAAATAGTAAACCGAACCTAAGCCCTAAATCAATGCCATCAATACTATAAACATAAATAATGTTATAACAGAAAACATTAATAAAAAAAAACCAAAACCAATATAAGAACCACATTGCAAACCATAAAGCATTAAAACATGATAAATCATCATCACATTAATAATAACACATTTATACCACACATTATAAACAATAAATAAATTTTAGGCCATAAATACACTGATATCAATACATGAATTTATTAATAGTATAAATATCAAGAATATTGATATAAAAAACTAGAACATGAAAGCCCAACAATAATATTATAAATGTAAACAATATTTTCATTTATGAAAGATGTGATCAAAGTGAAGGGCTCCACAAAAAATACCACAACAATCCCAAATGCGAGGGAAAAAAATAAAATAGTAACACTGCCATTGGAGCAAAGGAACATAAATGAAAAAAAGACATCTAAATTGCACACACTGGATTTAAAGAAGAACAACATAATAGGACATTTTAAGACCAGAGATATAGAATTTTGTACTTAAAAAAAACAATCAGAAAAAAAATTTCAATTTCACCAACATTGCAACGAGGGAAAGAACATTGAGTCTTAACATATATATTTTGGTTTCTTAACATCAAATAATTCCACTAAAAAATTGAACTTAAAACACTACATCAAAAGTAATCTATGGAGCAGCCTCTTCCAAAACACAACCAGACCGATGACAAAAGAAACAGCAGTTCAAATCGATAGGATAATGATCATGATAGTTAATGCTTTCCAACCAATTCCTTCTTGTTCTTCTCCCGGACTCCCTCTAGTGTACATGTAACAAGTATTTTACATGTGTTTTTATTTGATCTAGCTCACAAATATGATCATCAATAAAGGTAGCATGGAACCCATGATTTCTATCAAACTTTTTCTGAATATAGGAAAGAAAATTTATAGCTCCAACATATATATATATATATATATATAATAATTATATATCATAATATATATATATATCTGTGTGTGTGTGTGTGTGTGTATAAAACGTAACACCCCATTTGTATTTATGTTAAAAAACATAATGTTATAATGTTACATGAAAAAAACAATCTAGTGTTACATGAACCAAATGATATAACAATTTCTACAAATATAAGCATCATTTCACAATACAATATAAAAACCCATGGAAATAGAACAAAATTGTGGCTAATATTGAAAATGAATATTGGCCATGGTGATGGCCAATATTCAAAACCTCCATTTTTGCATTTCATGATGTAATATGAATCCACAATATTAATATCAATATGAACTAGTTATAAAAATGATTTTGAATGATTGGTTCATATAAGTCATTCTTTATGTCTGAATCGTCTGTTGCAAAGAAAAGAACAATAGGCATTTAAAATAAGTAAATTGAAAAACATGAAAAATGATGTTAAAAACTTTCTCAAATATTACTATGAATATGACGAATTTATTAATCTCACAAATATATGAAAATGATTATTATATTAAAAGTAAATCAACAGGACAATAAAAGCAATTTAAAAAACATACTATAAAGAAGCCATGGTGATGGTTCAAAACCTCCATTTTTGTATTTCATGATGTAATATGAATCCACAATATTAATATCAATATGAACCCATTATAAAAATAATTTTGAATGATTGGTTCATATAACTCATTGTTTATGTCTAAGTGGTCTCTTGCAAAGAAAATAACAGTAGGCACTGAGAAAAAAGGTAAATTGAACAACATGAAAAATGATGTAAACAAATTTCTCAAATATTACTATGAATATGGTGAATTTATTAATCTCATAAATAAATGAAAATGATTATTATATTAAAATTAAATCAAGAGGACAATAAAAGAAATTCAAAAAACATACTGTAAAGAAGGTCACAATGTTATTATTTGTATGTCATAGAGATATGGAGTTCAATTGCTCTTTTTTCTTCCTGATTGTAACATATGCACTATATTTCATGTTGGCATAACTTTGAAAAGGGAAAGGAGGTGCAATGCATAAGCCATCTATTGATTTCACTCTTGATATGGTTGTGAAGGTAAGGCTTTGCTGCTCTTTATTCCCGATATCAATTGATGCTCTTCCTAAAGTCAATCCTTGTGACTTGTGGATTGTAAGAGCCAATGTCATCATCAAAGGAATTTGTTTTCGATTTCCTCTTATCACTGGTGCGATAGGGACAATTTTTGGATTTTGCATCAAAAGGAACACCAACATACTTATCGAAAACAACAGTTGTGAACATTGGAAGTTGAGGTGGCTTAGAGGTAGGCATATAAAATATATCTTTAACATAACAAAGTGCACCATTCACCAAGCCAGCTTGAACCCATAAATTACATGTCATAATAACACGCTAATCACAACACATCAAAAATTCATGGTCCAATTAATAATCATCAACACCAAGGATTTATGAATGCCTTGAATTATCAACAACAAATCGTGCAATTGGAGAATTTAATGATTTTAACATATGCCATTATGGAATGAGACCATAATATTTGTTGCAAACATGTGAAATGTTGGAAATAATACTTAGAGGGGGGGTGAATCAATATTGGAAACTTAACAATATTTCATTTCCATAAACAGATTTATATACGCTACTTCAGTTAACGCAACTTGTGTATGTATGCAACTATGTTTAGAGCAACCAACGTACACCTTGTAAACTTATTATTTAGTCATTTGATCTTTAATTTGTGTATCAAAACCATATAAGCAGTAATAGGTATAGTAAAAACAAAGGAGACAATCACACAAAAGAACACAAGATATAAGGTGGAAACCTAATGTGGGTGAAAACAACCTACTGAAATTCGTCTCTATCTTATTTTAATAAGAAACTTATTTTTACAACATTGTTGTACTGATGCAGTCTTATACCAGTATGCATGCTTCTACCTACAGAAGGCTACAACCTTCTCTCATTGTCCAGCTTCTCCTGGAAGGGAGCTACAACCCCCTTAGCTCTTGTACTAGATGATATACTAGTACGTAGGTGCTGACCTATAGAAGGTTACAACCTTCTCTTTTCTTCCAAGGACCACGTTTCATAAATTTTCAGATTGGATCCATCAATAGCGTCAATCAAATATCAAAATATAACTGCATCAATCAATCTCCCTTGCACTAACCAAAATTGAATCAAATAATCACTTCTCTGAATGTTGTAATGAGAATACAGTAACAGTACCATAACCCAACCAAAACCCAGAACACTGCAACAGTAAACAGAAGTAGCTAAAACATATTTTATGAGATGTACGCTACTTCAATATGTAGAACCTGCATGCATATGTTGCTATATGAAGGCAAACCTACATATACACTATTTTGAATTGCCGAACCAGCGTGTATACACACCTTTGCTATACTGAACCTGCATATAGATTTGTAAAAGGTGATTTACCCTTTTTCAACTATTTAGACATTAGTTATACCTAAATCATTAGATTTATAGATCAATACATGCACCAAATATAAGAGATCAAAATCACACAAAGATACTTCTCTTCATACCTTAATATCTTTACCCATCAATAGAACTTATCCTTCTTCAAGCACCCAGGTTCCTCCTTGATTTAGATCCAACTATGCACCATAACCGAATGACCAGTATTCTAGATCTTGCTCTTCATATGATATTCAATGCTTGAGTGCCTCTGCCTAATGACCTCCTCCTCTTTTTATAGTCTTAGGTCTTAATCAATACCATGGTCCAAAACCACTTAGAAGAAATACCTTGGACCGAATACCTGGGGTCAACACTTTGATCAAGATACCTTGGATCAATACCACAGGTCAAAATACCAGGGACCAAATACCACAAATCAAAACCAAGTTTTCCAACATGTATGCGCTTTTCCTTGCATGAAAGTGCATGTATATGCATATGCGCCTTTTGGTCAACAAATCAACGTGTATACGTGGCTTTGTCAAGATAGACCTGTGTATACCTCTTTTTCCTTCATTCTGTGAGCTTGAAGTATGATGTGTCATCTAAGTGAGTTTCCATCAAGGACAACACCTGTGTCATAGTGCCAAACCTGTGTCATAATGCCAACAATCTCCCCATTTGGACTTGATGGAAACCCTAAGTCACTATCACTCTCCCCCTTTGTCATCAAGGACAAAGGGTTATGCTCCCCCTGAGGACATGTTGAATTCTCCGATATGCTGAAGTATGATGTTCATGCTCCCCCTGACTGTAAGCAAGGTCTGCAACAAGATCTTCTACAAGAAGAACAAGAATCTATACATTATAAATGACCTTCCTATCACCAACGGATCATACATACATCCATCTCCCAACCAAGTGGGTATATACCAAGATTGACTCATCTACCCAACCAAGTGGGGATACATCAAAAGGTTATACAAGATAAGAACATTACATCATCCATCCTAGGCATAGTGGGGAAACAAAATAGGTCGTTATATGACCTTGAGAGTAAAATATATACATGACATAGAGACAAAATATCTAAAACGAGATAGTTATCAGCAACTACCATCAACGACATCTATCAATCACCATCAACAACCGTGATCTCCCTCTGCACCTGTTCCAATAGCTGTGAAATTGTACCAAAAACTACTAAGATAATGCCAAAAATGTATTATTAGAAGTATATGCTCCCCCTGAACCTGTGCCAGATGATCACTGTCAGACCCATATCAAAATCTTTTCATCATGAGTTTCTCCCACTGATTTTCTTCAAACCAACATATACACGATTGTATCCACCGCAACAGAAAAAATGTACATGGATATGCTTCATGAAACTCGCGTACACCGATTTTTCTCCGAAATAGATAAGAATTAATGGAAAGAAGATGCATAAACTACTCCCAGCTTTTGTCTGAGGTATTCAAATGTCTCTCTGGGCAGTGGTTTCGTGAATATATCAACAACTTCTTCTTTGGAGGGAACATACTCCAAATTGACCTTTTGTTCAAGCACTTGTTCCTGGAGAAAATGATATTTAATAGGTATATGATTGTTCTTGGAATGCATGGCAAGATTCTTTGAAATACTAATTGCACTTGTATTATCACATAGAATGGGGATGGGTGGAGTACAAGTGATTTGAATGTCTTGTAATGTTTACATCATCCAAAGAAGTTGTGTGTAGCAAGATGCAACAACCACATATTCTGCTTCAGCTATAGATAATGCAATTGAACTTTGTTTCTTGCTGGACCAAGACACTAATCTAGAACCCATGAAGAATGCATCACCATTAGTTCTTTTTCTGTCATCCATGTTTCTTTCCCAATCTGTATATGTATATGCATGAAGTGTAAGATCTGTATCTCTAGGATACCATAAACCAAAGTTTTGTGTCCCTTGAAGATATCTAAAAATTATTTTGACTGCCTGAAGGTGTCCTTCCTTTGGATTTGCTTGGAATCTTCCAACTATTCCTACTGCATGCATGATGTCTGCTCGGGTGCCTATTAGATAGAGCCGACTACCAATCATAGATCTATAGGTTGGTTGATGTATTACGGATGATTCATCATTTGCGCTGAGGCTGCATCCCGTCACCATAGGGGTACATACTGGTTTAGCATCTTCCATCCATATTTCTTCAAGATCTGCTTGAGGTAATTGGTTTGTGATAGAAAAGTACCATTTATTTTGGTGAAATTGTAAACCAAGAAATATGTGAGTTCACCAAGGAGATACATTTCAAATTCTTTCTGCATAACCAAAGAAAATTTTTGACTCATGGATTCTTCATTACTCCCAAAAATGATATCATCAACATACACCACAAGTATTAGCAATTTATCATTGTCAATTTTTATATATAGATCGCTATCAGTTGATCCTTTTGAAAAACCTTGTTGATGAAGGTATTTGTCAAGAGGATAATACCATGCCCTTGGAGCTTGTTTTAGACCATATAGAGCCTTTCTGAGTCTGCATACAAGTTTTTGATTATTTCCAATGATGAATCCATTTGGTTGCCTGATATATACTTCTTCTTCTAGATCTCCATTAAGAAAAGAAGATTTCACATCCATTTGATATACTTTGAACTTCTGAAAGCTAGAAAGAGCAAGGAACATTCTTATGGCTTCAAGTCTAGCAACAGGTGCAAAAGTTTCTTCAAAGTCACACCTTCTTGTTGAGCATATCCTTTACAAACAAGTCTAGCCTTGTTTCTAACAACTTCCCCATCTTCATTCAACTTGTTTTTGAATATCCATTTGGTTCCAATGATATTCTTATCACAAGGTCTAGGAACTACTTCCCAAGTATTATTCTTTTCAGTTTTCTCAAGCTCTTCATTCATAGCCTTGATGCAACATTCATCTTTGCATGCTTCATGTACATTTTTTGGTTCGATGGAGGAAAGAAATGCTAGATAGATTGAAGCTTCTGTAATAGTTCTTCTTTTCTATACACCTGCCTCTTTCTGTGCCAAAATTTGACTCTCTCGATGATTTTTCTGAACATATCTGGATGGAGTCTTTTTTTTTCCTTTACTTTCTCTTCTGGTGCTTCATTGGTTTCTTATTCTTCAGCCTTTGATGTGGATGGATAATCCTCATCTTCTTCGCACTCTTCAGTTTTTACCTGCTTTGGATTTCGGCTTGCTTCATCAATCACAACATCAATACCTTCAACAATTTTCCCTATTCTTTTATTATAACACTTGTATTCGTTACTTCAGGAAGAGTAACCAAATAGAATGCTTTCATCTGCTCTAGGTTGAAACTTGCCAAGTTCTTCATCAGTCCTTTTGATGCAATATTTGCTCCAAAAACTTTGAAGTATTTTATAGTAGGAGTCTTACCATACCAAAGTTCATGAGGAGTTTGAGTGTTTTTTACCTGAACATTCGTTTTGCTGAGAATAGTGATGACAGAAAATGCAGCTTCACCCTAGAAGGTTGAAGGAGTTCCAGACTCATCTAGCATAGCATGAGCCATTTGTTGAATAGTTATGTTCAACATTTCTACCACTCCATTTTGCTAAGGAGTCCTTGCAGTAGAGAATTCCCTTCTTATTCCATGTTCTCCACAGAAGTCGAAGAATTCATCCGAGGTAAATTCCCCCCCTCAATCAGACCTGAGGCATTTGATTTTGTGATCTGATTCATTTTAAACCAACGCTTTGAATGCTTTGAACAATTCAAATGCTTCATCTTGATGCTTCAGAAATCCTATCCAACACATTCTACAAAAGTCGTCAATGAACAATATAAAGTATTCTTCTCCACGAGGTGACTTTTTCCTTGATGGACAACATAAATCAGTATGGACAAGTTCAAGAGGCTTACTAGCTGATCCTTCCTTCAGAGGGAAAAGGGTTCTGGTTTTCTTACCAAATTCACATTAATTTCATATTGTATTTTCTGGAATTATAATGTTAGGAAGATCGCGAACAACCTGATATTTGCATGCTTTCCTTATCCGAGGGAAGCTTAGATGCCCCAATCTTCTGTGGCATAGCTAGTGTTCATCATTTTTGCTTAGATAGCATTGTTATTGTCCTCCCTCGAGTATGTATAAATTATTTAGAGTTCTTATGCCTTTCATCACTATTTCTCCGGTATCAAGCTCATGAAAAACACATCCATTTCATCGAAATACTACCTCATTTCTTTGGTCACACATTTGACTAATAGTGCAAAGATTATGCTTTAAACCATCAACATACATAACATTTCCATCTTTTACCTTTTCTTTTAAGAGAACAGAGCCTTTACCTTTAATGATTGTAGGGGTTTCATTTCCAAATGAGATCTTCCTTTCGTTTTCTAAGGCACTATATGGCTGAAGTTTTTCTTTATCACCTATCATGTGTTTTGAGCATCGACTGTTGTTGTACCATTGATTTTCTTGTCCTTCTACATATAAGAATATAACACATCTTTCAGTTTGCAGTTCTTTCTTTTCCATGTTTTGCGACCCAATGAAGCTTGCTCTTTTTGAGATGTTTGCAGAAATTTACTCCTGCATTCAGAGTCTTCATGACCGTAGTTGTTACAGATAGAGAATTATATTTCATTTTCAAGAGCATAAAAGTTATTGTAGGTCCTTTCTATGATCCCAGTAACTTTCCTTTGAGTTCGTGCTTCTATAGTTATAATGGTCTTGTAAGCAACACATTGAGTAGCTTTGTGTCCAAAGTTATGACGTGAAAAACATTGGCCATTAAAGAAATTCCTGCGTTTATTGAATGTACTAACCTAATGATTGTAGTTTGCATTGACATTCATTCTTGAAGTAAATTGAGAATGATTTACCTATGGTTGGTTATAGCTTTTGTTCATCCTTGAAGTAGACTGAACTCAATTTACCTGGTGATCTACTTTAAGCCTCTACTGACGATTGTCAACTTCTTCACTTGTTCTTGCTGCATCTAAATAACTTTTGGAGGTTAATGGCTTCTATGCTTGAGATGGTTCTTGATTATATCCAAGACCTGTCTTTATTAGAGGAGAACACTACACTTTGATAATTTCATCTAAAGTTTCCAATCCTTTAGAAAACCTAAGATTGAGAGGTTTTGTTTTCTCAATTTCTTTTCTTAGACCCACAATTTCACATTCTAACTTTTCATTGTGTTTTTCCCTTTCAGTAAGTTGGAATGTCAAAGTATCTATAATCATACTCTTTTCGTCTAAACAGATTTTAAGTTTAGAAATTTCTTCATAGAGACCATCTTCATCTAAATCATCCAAGAAATCATCATCTTCAAAAGTCATCAGAAGTTTATAATCATTAATATTTTCATCTTCATCACTATTTGATAAACCATCACCATCTTCATGTGTATAGTAGCTCTTTTTATTTACACTTTGTTTTCCATTCCATTTTGCTGATTCCTTACCTCTATCAAGCTTATCTTTGTGAGGACACTTGGAAACATAATGACCTACTCTTCCACAAGAAAAACATTTGAAAGGTAGTTTACCTCTGAATCATCCAGAACCCTGTTGAAGGTTCCTGGCAAAGTT
This sequence comes from Pinus taeda, assembly GCA_000404065.3. NCBI lineage: Eukaryota > Viridiplantae > Streptophyta > Pinopsida > Pinales > Pinaceae > Pinus > Pinus taeda. Next base: position 14,516 of record APFE030404065.1, read on the forward strand.
TGGTTCTTTCTCTCCTTCTCACGTATGTCCTGACTCATTTCATTGAGTTCTCCTTTTCCTGATGCTTTGAATGCAACTTCTCTCATGTCTGATGGACCCCCTTTTCTCATTTCAAAATTAGTTAACATTCTGTGCCACTGTGACATAGTAATAGTCTAAAGATCCTGCTTTTCCTTTATGGTAGAAATTTTTGATTCAAACCTAGGAGACAAGGATCTTAGAACCGTTTCAACTAATGTAACTTCTTTTATCTCTTAACCCAATTTTTTCATGCAATTAACAATCTCATCTATACGTAAGAAATAATTAGCTACACTTTCATCATTGTGCATTCTGAGAGTTTCATATTGAATTCTCAGGGATTGTAGTTTTGCATGTTTTACCTGATCATCTCCTTCATAACTTAGAATGATATTGTCCCATATTTCTTTGGCAGTTTTTAGTTGCACAACCTTGATGAATTCTGATTGTGATAGAATCCCCAATATAGTATTGAAAGCCTTTGCATTTGTTTCATACTGCTTGTTACCTGCCATATCTGTAGGAGTTGCTGATGGAAATGTGTATCCTCCTTCGTAGTTGCTCATGATAATAGATCTTCCTTTAAGTGATCAAGCTTCTTCTGAAGGACTTGCTTTGATACCAATTTTTGGAAATAATACTGAGAGGGGGGTGAATCAATATTAGCAACTTAACAATATTTCATTTCAATAAACAAATTTATATACGCTACTTCAGATAATGCAACTTTCTTATGTATGCAACTGTGTTTAGAGCAACCAGTGTACACCTTGTAAACTTATTATTTAGTCAGTTGATCTTTAATCTATGTATCAGAACCATATAAGAAGTAATAGGTAAAGTAAAAATAGAGCAGAAAATCACACAAAAGAACACAATATATAAGGTGGAAACCCAATGTGGGTGAAAACCACCTACTGCAATTCATCTCTATATTCTTTTAATAAGAAACTTATTTTTACAATATTTTTGTACTGTTGCAGTCTTATACTAGTACACAAGCTTCTACCTGCAAAAGGCTACAACCTTCTCTCGTTCTCCAACTTCTCCTGGAAGGGAGCTACAACCCCCTTAGATCTTGTAGTAGCTGATATACTAGTATGTAGGTACTGACCTACAGAAGGAGACAACCTTCTCTTTTCTTCCAAGAACCACGTTTCATAAATTTTCAGACTGGATCCATCAATAACATCAATTGAACATCAAAATATATCTTCATTAGTCAATCTCCCTTACACTAACCAACATTGAATCAAACAATCACTTCTCTAAATGTTGTAACCAGAATATAGTAACAGTACCAGAACCCAACTAGAACCCAGAACACTGAAAAAGTAAACAGAAGTAGCTAAAACATATTTTAAGAGACGTACGCTACTTCAATATGTAGAGCTTGCATGCACACGGTGCTATATTAAGGCAAACCTTTGTATATGCTGTTTTGAATTGTTGAACTAGCGTGTATACATGCCTTTGCTATACTGAACCTGCATATAGATCTGTAAAAGGTGATTTACCCTTTTTCAACTATTCAGACATCAGTTATACCCAAATCATTAGATTTACAGATCAAGACATGCACTAGATATAAGCGATCAAAATCACACAAAGATACTTCTCTTCAAGCCTTAATCTCCTGAGCCATCAATAGAACTTATCCTTCTTCAAGCGCTTAGGTTCCTCCTTGATTCAAATCCAACTATGCACCATAACCCAATCACTAGTATTCTAGATCTTTCTCTTCATAATATATTTAATGCTTGAGTACCTTTTCCTAATGATCTCCTCCTCTTTTTATAGTCTTAGGCCTTACTCAATACCATGGTCCAAAACCACTTAGAAGCAATACCTTGGACCAAATACCTAGGGTCAACACTTCGATCAAGATACCTTGGATCAATACCATGGGTCAAAATACGAGGGACCAAATACCACAGATCAAAACCAAGTTTTCCAACATGTACACACTTTTCCTTGCATGAAAATGTGTGTATACACATACGTGCCTTTTGGTCGGTGAATCTACATGTATACGTGGCTTTTTCAAGATAAACCTGTGTATACCTGCTTTTCCTTCATTCTATGAGCCTGAACTGTGATGTGTCATCTGAGTGAGTTGCCATCAAGGAAAACACTTGTTTCATAGTGACAAACCTGTGTTATAATGCCAACATGAACTGTCGCATTACATAAATCTCTTTCTCTAGGATTCAACCTCATATCAACCCATGACATAAGAAACTTCCAATCTTCAAGAATAAGTTCTACATTTATTATGTTATTGAGGACTCTACAAAAAGAAGATTGTTTCTCGTTATTCCCTTGTTGGCGAAAGATTTTGTCAAGAGTGATAATAATGAGGAATTTGTTACATAATAATTTCCATGCTATATTAAATGCATACAAAGGCTTGTTTCTCATAGGAGGAAGTTGGCCAAGGTCACCCACAAGGATGATGGATGTGCCACAAAGAGGACAATTCTTTTACTCTAGAAAATTCTTCTGGTATTTGAGCATCTATTTGAATAAACAACCTTAATCCTACAAAGCTAATTTCATCAATCAATATATATCTAACATGTCACATTTCTTCTTGGAATACTGCAAGTGACTGCCCCTATAGTGGCTGCATATCTTTAATTGGAATTTTTTCAGTTGAGTGTATTGTTTTTGCATGTCTATTAAAAGAAGCTATTCCTATTGGGGAAAGAAGAAGAAAAGGGCTTATTACATTACTTGAGAATTAAAAAGAGCTTCAAAAATACAATGGATAAGGAAAGAATTCCTAGTACCCTCAGTGCCCTAAATAATCCTAAGTATAGCTTCACGAATCTCATATTCAACAAAGTTCCCTTAAACAATTTCAAAAGCAAGTCATTTTCCTGACAAATAATTTGGAGATGCAAATGTTCTGTTTGAAAGGTCAACAATATCACCCCTTGATTTTGCATTTATTATAAAATTAATAGCTTCTTCTGCAACATCATCAGAAACAGTTGTACTTTCGCAATCAAAGGATATATCAAAGTCCCTTCAACCAAGGGTGTGAAGATAAAAAACAATCACATCATTTGGTGGCACCAAGTGAGAGGAAATCTGCCATTCTCGAAAATAATCTTGAAGATTCATTTCCTGGTTAGAAAAATCACCATCTTTTTCATATTCAATATTGTCGATAATTCATTGATTTAGATTAACATGCCATGCTCGATATCGAAAATTGCTTCAATTTTCAATAATAATTTCAGCTGAAAGGCCAATTTCTATAGGAATGTCACGAAAATTCTTGTACAAGAGAAATTCTATCTAGAAAAATGTTTCAGATTCCTCTGAAGCCTCATGATGAATAAAATAAAACCTTGGCCAAACCCAAAGAATAGCATGAACATCTCTAGGCTTCCATGGATCTTGTTTACGCTTTCTATCAAATGTCCAAGAACTTGTTGTTTCTAGGAAATATAGATGGTCAAGGAAGAAAGGTCTCTTCTGATAATTTTGAGAAAAAGTATTATATGATGAACATTGCAAGCCATCCCTTGAGATTTTCCTAAAAACCTTTCTTCCAACATTTAAGGAATCAAATTTCTAGCTACAAACAACAAATGGTAGCTTAAGCAACATATGACATGTTTCTTGTGCTCCATGTCATGATCAACAATCGTTTCTGCAAGAAACCTTCTATATGCACATAAAGCATGATTCTTAGTGCCAATAGAATTTGAAATTCTAGTTAGCATATGATGATAAATTTCAGTCCTTTTTTCTACTTTTTATGCATATTTAGCAATATATTTCAAGACATCACAGTGACAGAGCACTCACTGGAAATCAACATTTGCACACCAAATTGTTAAAAGGCCAAATTTCTGTACATTAATCTTGTCATCATTTCTTGTCAGCTTATATCTTCTGTGGCATAGCTAGTGTTCATCATTTTTGCTTAGATAGCATTGTTATTGTCCTCCCTCGAGTATGTATAAATTATTTAGAGTTCTTATTCCTTTGATCACTATTTCTCCTGTATCAAGCTCATGAAAAACACATCCATTTCATCGAAATACTACCTCATTTATTTGGTCACACATTTGACTAATAGTACAAAGATTATGCTTTAAACCATCAACATACATAACATTTCCATCTTTTACCTTTTCTTTTAAGAGAACAGAGCCTTTACCTTTAATGATTGCAGGGGTGTCATTTGCAAATGAGATCTTCCTTTCGTTTTCTAAGGCACTATATGGCTGAAGTTTTTCTTTATCACCTATCATGTGTTTTGAGCATCGACTGTCGTTGTACCATTGATTTTATTGTCCTTCTACATATAAGGATATAACACATCTTTCAGTTTGCAGTTCTTTCTTTTCCATGTTTTGCGAACCAATGAAGCTTGCTCTTTCTGAGATGTTTGCCGAAATTTACTCCTGCATTCAGAGTCTTTATGACTGAAGTTGTTACAAATAGAGAATTCTATTTCATTTTGAAGAGCATAAAAGTTATTGTAGGTCCTTTTTATGATCCCAGTAACTTTCCTTTGATTTCATGCTTCGCTAGTTATAATGGTCTTGTAAGCAACACATTGAGCAGCTTTGTGTCCAAAGTTATGACATGAAAAACATTGGCCATTAAAGAAATTCCTGCGTTTATTGAATCTACTAACCTAATGATTGTAGTTTCCATTGACATTCATTATTGAAGTAAATTGAGAATGATTTACCTATGGTTGGTTATAGCTTCTATTCATCATTGAAGTATATTGAACTCAATTTACCTGGTGATCTGCTTTAAGCCTCTACTGACAATTGTCAACTTCTTCACTTCTTCTTGCTGCATCTAAATAACTTTTGGAGGTTAATGGCTTCTATGCTTGAGATGGTTCTTAAGTATATCCAAGACCTGTATTTATTAGAGGAGAACACTACACTTTGATAATTTTATCTAAAGTTTTCAATCCTTTAGCAAACCTAAGATTGAGAGCTTTTGTTTTCTCAATTTCTTTTCTTAGACCCACAATTTCACATTCTAACTTTTTATTCTGTTTTTCCCTTTCAGTAAGTTGGAATGTCAAAGTATCTATAATCATACTCTTTTCTTCTAAACATATTTTAAGTTTAGAAATTTCTTCATAGAGACCATATTCATCTAAAGCATCCAAGAAATCATCATCTTCAAAAGTCATCAGAAGTCTATAGTCATTAATATTTTCATCTTCATCACTATTTGATAAACCATCACCATCTTCATGTGTATAGTAGCTCTTTTTATTTACACTTTGTTTTCCATTCCATTTTGTTGATTACTTACCTCTATCAAGCTTATCTTTATGAGGACACTTGGAAACATAATGACCTACTCTTCCACAAGAAAAACATTTGAAAGGTAGTTTACCTCTGAATCATCCAAAACCCCGTTGAAGGTTCCTGGAAAAGTTTGATTATTTCTCTCCTTCCGACGTATGTCCTAACTCATTTCATTGAGTTATCCTTTTCCTGAAGCTTTGAATGCAACTTTTCTCATGTCTGATGGACCCCCTTTTCTCATTTCAAAAGTAGTTAACATTCTGCGCCACTGTGACATAGTAATACTCTAAAGATCCTGCTTTTCCTTTATGGTAGAAAGTTTTGATTCAAACTTAGGAGACAAGGATCTTAGAACCTTTTCAACAAATGTAACTTCTTTTATCACTTAACCCAATTTCTTCATGCAATTAACAATCTCATCTATACGTAAGAAATAATTAGCTACACTTTCATCATTGTGCATTCTGAGAGTGTCATATTGAATTCTGAGAGATTGTAGTTTTGCATGTTTTACCTGATCATCTCCTTCATAACTTAGAATGATATTGTCCCATATTTCTTTGGCAGTTTTGAGTTTTACAACCTTGATGAATTCTGATTGTGATAGACTCCCCAATAGAGTATTGACAGTCTTTGCATTTGTTTCATACTGCTTTTTACCTGACGTATCTGTAGGAGTTACTGATGGAAATGTGTATCCTCCTTCCAAAATATCCCAAAATTCCGTTCCAAGAGATTGAAGATAGGTTGTGGTTCTTACCTTCCAATAGATGAATTTGCTCCCATCAAAGATTGGTGGTCTGATGGATGCCTCCTTTTCGTAGTTTCTCATGATAATAGATCTTCGTTTAAGCGATCAAGCTCTGAGGACCTGCTCTGATACAATTGTTGGGAAATATACTGAAGGGGGGTGATCAATTTAGCCAACTTAACGATATTTTTTTTTATTTTTTTTTTTATTTTTATTTTTTTTTATTTATTTTTTATTTTTTTTTTTTTATTTTTATTTTTTTTCTGTATAAAGACTATTCTATTAAGATAAAAGGAAAAAATTATTTACAAAGAGGTTTGAACCTCTGAGGCGGCTATAGCATGCCCTCTACCAAAAGACTGTTGCAGGTAGCACATTGCCTTCCTTTTAGAAAAGTGAGAATCATAGAAGTGAGAATTATGGTAAGCTTGAGAGACCCAACACTAAACTGAGCTATATAAGATCAAATCTTTAGAAGAAGCTGATCTTTTACAAAAATGTTGTCCTTTACAGTCACTATTACAAAAAGATTGAAAATAAAAATTATGTCCTCGAGATTGTAAAGTTTCATGCTGATAAGAAAAGAAACCATGCACATTGAGAATTTCACACAAAAACTAGGAATCATAAGATAACTTGCTGTCATGTCGCTGCAGCCAAGAGTAATTAAACCCGCAGTGGAGAGCCTGTAGCATTCTCATTTGCCTGGTTGGGGGAGCTTACCCAAGTTACCATCACATTGTTTTCAGCTTCCATCATATTGCCTTCTGGAGGAAGAACAAGGTTCAGAACATTTCCAGAGAGCTGCGCAGGCTCACAAGCAATAATTTGCTCTTGAGGTGAAGCTGGCTGAGGTTGAAAGTCTTCCTGTTGGCCCTCCTCGTGCAACGCAGCAGAGTCATTGAGGACGTCTCCAGCCAAGCTACCCTGAAAGTCACTAGAATTTTGAGAATGAGACTGTTCCATGAAGGGTTCATCCGAGCTTGTAAGCTCATCTTACTCCTCCGAGAAGATAATATTTATAGTAGCTGAGATAAGAGGCTTATTGAGCCTGCTTTTGAACATGAACTAGGTTGTTTGAAAAGAGTTGTTTAGGGTAGGTCTAGAATGGTCAGAGGGTAGAGAGGATGGAGAGGTAGAGGCTAACGAAGTTATGCGTTGAGGGACGAAGCCACCACGACCCCGAGAACCTCCACGGGACCCTGAATTACTGCCACGCCTGGGGATGCCGCAACGACGGGCCATTACAGTATGAATCTGTGGATTGAAGGAGCCGGGAGACTGAAGGTGAGAGTGAAGCGACCAGACACGGGCTAATTGAACCCAGTTCGAGGACCAGACCTCTGTACAAAATACCCAAATGCAGAGCTCGCAGTAGATGGAATAAACCACAAGAAAAAACCAAGCAAAGACTGAATAAGCTCAAGGCACGAACCAGACACTTTCAGAAAATACCAAATCAAAACACCTTACAGAGCTGGGCGAGACGAAATCAGTAGACCAGACGCAAATGGAGAAGACTAACTCAATACACCAGACACCGGTGGAGAGAACCAGAACCATATACCTGAAGCAGGCAGATTGAGACCAGTTATGAAGCCAGGGTGGCTTCCAAATTCTCTGAGCTGCGCAAGGGCGTTGAGGACATAACCATCAGAGGAGAACCAAAGTGCCAATATCTGAAGAACTTAGAGCAAATATGCCATGGTGAATGAGCGCCATACTGAAATCACTTGCCCGCAGACCTCGAGCCCGATGATCCATTAATGCCTGTAAATAACATACCTCGAACCACCAGAGCCAGCTAAGTGGAATGCCAGCTTCCCAATTCGCATGCACAGGCATTAACACGTTATTAATGCACCCGCATCCGGGTGTGAATCTTCCTTCGACTGCATATCATTTGTTACAATGGTGTGGAAGTTAGAGAGTTGGTTTTCAGAAGCTATGCTAGATAGAGAGCCATCAAAGAATCCCCTTCCACTATCCACTCCTAAATTATCAAGAAGGTCTGCCAGCTTGTTCCCTTCTCTTCTGATGTGTTTGAAGGAAATTGCCTGGTGATGAGAAAGCCATTGAATGAGAAGCTCAAGTCGTGGAGCCATTCTCGAGCTGCTGCTGACCTTGTGAACAGGGGATCCCTGCATAAGTTTTGAGGCCATAGTGATGATAATTTGGGAGTCCCCTTCCACAATAAGAGGAAGGAACCCTCGTTCTTCCGCCGGATTAAGCCCTGTCCATAATCCTTCCAGTTCCGCTGCATTGTTGGTATTCCAACCAATTTAGCCAAAAAACGTTATAAGGGAGTACCCTGGTAATTTCTGATGGCTCCACCAAATCCCGTTTTCCCGGGATTACCCCTCAAAGCTCCGTCAAAGTAACTTTTTTTACACATTGATTGGCGGTGGAGTCCATCTTGCTGGAGTATCCTGATGCTTTGAGGAGCTATCATTGGAAGAGAGAAGATGCTTTAATTGAATCTGCCATTTGTCCCATATAGCTTGTTCCTGTGGGAGTGATGGGAAATCCTCTTTGGACTAGGCTTTGATAGACAAAGTTTCTTTAATGTTATGGTGCAATCTGGTCCATATCTGCTCAATCGACAGTGATTGATCTTTAAATATCCTTATGTTTCTCTCCTTCCAAATATTCCACATTAGTAGTCTCAGTATGAGTTGCCATAGTGTGTTTAAAAGTTTGCTTTGATATGGCTCTTGGCTCTAGCTGCGAAGGGTGCCTTTAATGTCCCCATGCACTCTGCCTCCCTTTTGACAGCAGAATGTGACCTTTTCCCACAATTTCCTTCCTAGCTGACAGGTTTGCATAAGATGTAATGTTGATTCCTCTTCCTGTTTGCAGTTGGGACATATGGATGGCACAGAGAAGTTCCTTTTCCTGAGGTTGTCCCATGTGAGAATCTTGTTGTGGGACAGAAGCCATAGAAAAGTAGAAACCTTCGGCCATATAGAGGAGTTCCATATCTTATCCCATAAATTATCTCTGATTACCCTGTCTTTTATGATGATTTTCTAAGCTTCTCTAGTGGTGAAAGTGCCTTTTTCCTCGTATCCCCATCTAAGAATGTCCATACCTGCCGAAGATAGAATTTTCCATTTTTGAAGTTCTGAGGAAAGAGAAAGTTGAGTTTGCTCCGGGCTATGAGGTATTATATGACTATCTTCTTTCCACTTTCTGTGTTCTTTGGCAGTGTGTGAGTCCGAAAATTGACTCACCTTATCATACTGATTTATATCTTGATCTGGGAGTCCCGGGATAGTGTCTCTGAGGTTTGGAAGCTCCTGCCATGAGTCTTCCGAAAACCTTGCTGTGTGGCCATCCTTCACATCGCAAAAAATATGCTTTTGTATTAGAATTCGATGTTGAATGGCTGAGTTCCAAATAACTGATCCTTTACTAACTTCTGACATTCTAATTCGCTCTTCTATGGGCACATTTCTTGCATATTTCGCTGTCCATAGGGAGGCCCAAGAAGTGTTGGGATTTGAGAGCCATCTCCACCACATTTTGGCCCCCATTACCATATTGCTATGTTCTGGGTCTCTTAACCCAATGCCTCCAACATTTTTAGGTAGACATACCTTCTCCCATCTGACTAGAGCCCACTTTCGATTTGGACCCGAATTTCCCCATAAGAAATTACGCTGAAGCTATTTTATTGCTCTGAGAAGCCACTTAGGTGCCGCCAATATGGAAAAAAGGTAAAGAGGCATGGACTGTAGAACAACTTTAATTAACACTAGCCTATTAGCCATATTAAGAGCTCTGTAGGTCCATAGGAACAATCTGGCTTCAAGTTTTTCTAGAAGGTTATTCCAAGAGGAATCCTTGAGAGCCGAGGCAATTAAAGGAGCACCCAAGTATTTAGAAGGAAGGGAAGTGATGGTGAAGCCTAGGATACGTGCAATTGCTCTTTGGGTGGTGGGAGGTGTATTGAAGAAGAATATCTGAGATTTAACTTTGTTAATGAGAGCTCTAGAGGAATCCGAGAAGTTTGCAAGAATTGATTTGAAAAATCGTGCTTCTTGAACAGATGGATGACCAAATAACATATTATCGTCTACGAATTGCTGGTGAGAAAAGGCGGGGGCCTGGTGGAAAGATAGACCTTTGAGGCTTTGAGAGAGGATAGCCGATTGGATGCTGCGGCCTAGGCCTTCAGCTAAGATGACAAACAGAAAGGGCGAGAGGGGGTCACCTTGTCTGATACCCCTAGTAGGATGGAATGTGCCGAGGGGATTCCATTAATGAGAATAGAGAAGAACGAGGAGGATAATAGATTACTAACCCATCTGATCTAGGAGGGGGCGAAACCAAAGGCATTGAGGATTTTTTGCATATATTCCCAACTAATACTATCAAAAGCCTTAGATAAGTCAATTTTGAGAAGCATACCTAGTTTTTTTGAATGCTTGGGAGACTGGATTATTTCATGGGTTAAAATAATCCCATCCGTGATCTGCCTTCTTTCTACATATCCAGATTGTTATGGAGATATGATAAGGGGAAGCAAAGGCTTCAATCTGGAAGCTATAACCTTGGAGACAATTTTGTATATAATGTTGCACAAAGCAATCGGTCTGTATTTATCTAGAGTGTTGGATTCCTCTGCTTTGGGGATTAACGCAATGAATGTTTCATTCGTACCTAGATACATCCATCTTAAAGTGCACGATTCTTCCACGACCTGCCAGACTTCCCATTTAACTAGATCCCAGAAATGGTGAAAAAAGTTTGAGGTGAACCTGTCTGGTCCTGGCGCTTTCCCTGCATTTAGCTGATGCACAACAGTATCAACCTCTTGAAGACTTATGGTCTTGAGAAGGAGAATATTATGATCTTCTGTGATTAATCTGGGTATATGTCTGATGAATTTATCAATAGCCTTTGTTCTGTTTATGTTAGGTTCTTGATTCATCTTCTTGAAGTAATTGAGGAATTCCTATTCAATGCCTTCATGGGTTTCAATTTTGCTTCCTTGCTCATTGTTGATATGGGAGATTTGATTGTTCATTCTTCTTTGCACTGTATTTTTGTGAAAGAATTTTGTATTCTTTTCACCCTCCTTCAGCCATCTAACTCTAGTTTTTTTCCTGCAGAGAGTTTCCTCCTGTAAGTCTCTCTCAAGGATTTGATTTTCTATGGACTTCTCTTTCTTGTCTAGCTCTTCAGAGCGTCCTTTAGTGATCATTATTTGTTGAATAGATTTCATTTATTGATTGAGGGTTTCCTTAGCTTTGAAGATGTTGCCGAAGATGGATTGATTCCAGCGTTTAATTCCCCCCTTGAGATATTTAAGCTTCCTTTGGAATATGGACATTTTTGTGCCATCCGTTGGATTGAATTTTAGCCAATATGCTCTGACAAATTCATAAAAGTCCGGATCAGATAGCCAAAAAGCCTCAAACCGGAAGGGTTGCCTTGTATTGCAACCAGGACGATTCCAATGGAGGGCGATTGGCCAATGATGAGAGCCTGAGATAGGAAGGATAGATGCAATGAATTCTCCTCCTAGATGAACTGCATTATCAGAAATCTGAAATCGATCAAGACGAGAGGGTATTTGCATTGGTTCTGCCCTTTTTTTGTTCCAAGTGTATAGGCTGTTATTTGAAGGAAGATCTATCATCCAATTATTCTGAATGGAGTCTTTTAATATAGAGCCATCCCTATTTATTCTGCAACGTCCTCCCTTTTTTTCCTCCATTGTTGCGATCATGTTGTAGTCTCCTCCAGATATCCATAAAGGGTATATCCTCTCTGTATTTAGTTGCGTCAAGGCATCCAGAATTTCAACCTTATGTTGGGTTTCTTGAGGAAAATAAACATTTGTCATATGAGCAAAGATATTGGTGCCAATTATGTGAAAGATGGCTTGGATGAAGTTTTTATTTGCATGTATGTTGTTTAGTTGAATGATTCGTGCATCCCAGAGCACTGCAAGTCCTCCTGACGCTCCCTGAGCATCAACAGCTGTTACTAACCCTCCTGGCCAGGCCTTCGCTGCTATTTTTTCCAATACTATCGAATTACATTTTGTTTCTTGCAAAAAGAGAATTGTGGGTTTTTCCTCCATTAGCATATTTTTTAGTAGTCTTCCTTTCCTTGGGCTATTGAGCTCTATAATATTCCATGAGATCAACTTCATTGGGAAGGATTAGGGTTGACATTCAAATACTTGGTTAACTTAGCATATCTACCTGATTCTACCAATACTTCTCGAATCTTGATGGTTCTCTCCAGAGTAGTTTTCCTTCCTCGTTTCTTACTATCTTTGGTGATGAATTTCCCATCCCATTTGCTGCCAATTTGCACCCCTAATGAGTATTTTTTTTGGCTTTATTGAGGACTGCCACTAGATTATCCACTTGTCGATCAGGTATTTTGTCGAAGTTTCTTGTTTTACAGGCCTGTTCTAAGCCTAAAATATCCATCTCGCCAATATCTATCGATTTCGTGTCCTCCTCCATGAATTGAGGTTCTTGATAGCTTCCATCGCTTTCCTTCTCGTCTTCTATATTGGGATTGGTACCTTCTATATCCATTTCAGGGAAGCTCCAAGTGTTTGAAGTAGTCTTGAGATTATTGCCCCCTTGTTCTTCACCCTTTTCCTCTGTTTTCAATTGGGATCCTTCAATCTTTTCCTCACTAATTCCTTTTTTATTGGATGGTGTATTGTCTGGATCCTGCATGTCTTCATTGGCTAAAGCTTCAAAGCTATTGATTTTCGACGGTTTTGATTGATCCACTGGAGGAATATTTGTAGAAACTGCTGATTTTTTATTTCCTCTTTTGCGATTTAGCACCTTAGTGAAGCCATCCGGTGTTGGGTTTTCCGGGTAAGTTTGAACCGAGGGTTTGCTATTCAATGGGCAGTCTCTATAGAGATGTCCTAAATCATGAAATTTCCTGCACCTAAAGGGTACAAGCTCATAATCAATTAACAGTATCCATTCAACATATTCATGAAAAAGACTTACCGTATCAGGCAAAGCTTGTTTAAGGTCCATGTAGACACAGATCCATGCATATGAGGTGTATCTATACATCTTTGTTTCTTCTGCTACCTTGACGAAGTCGCCTAGAACATTCCCAATCGCCTTGAGAGACTCCTCTTCCCAGTATTTCAATGGCAGAGAGTATAGCCTGATCCACACCGGTGCGCAACTTAGGTCTTCCTTATCAGGGTTGAATCGTTCGATCCATTCTTTGAGAAATAGCCCGACAGAGTTAAAGAAATAAGGCCCTCCATCTAAAACTCTGTTTCTGTCTTCCAAACAATTGAAGACTACAGTGATAAACCCCTTAGGCTCTAGATGCAAGGTTATGTGTCCTTTTGGATGCCATTTAACATTTATCAAGGCTCTCAACGCCTTCTCGTTTGGCCATATTCCAATGAATTTGCCTATGAGGGCATGATCTCTCATGTACTAAATTCTGGCATTGATGCGATGGCTTGGAAGCTCTACTTTTGGCCTATGCGTGGCTACTGGCTTGCATGTGGAAGAGCTAACTTTCGGCTTGTCTTTCTGTGCTTGTTCAGTATGCGCCTGTTGGCTTCTGTCTGTATTTTCGTCCTTGTGCTCCTTTCCCCTATATGAATCCTTGATATTTCTTGGCAGGTTATCGTTTGTTGGAGGAGGCGCCCCTCCTTCCCCCTGAGGGGGGTTCATTATTTCCGTCGGCAAAAACCTACGGATTAGTGCCTGCTACTGTGCCGCTTTCTGCCAATGGTGAGCTCTGTCAGGAGGACCTACCGTAGCAGGTATTTTTTGAAACCCTAATGCGAGTTGGAGAGCCCCACGAGTTCAAGCGACCGACCAAATATAAATCGCAACTTAACAATATTTCATTTCCATAAACAAATTTATATACGCTACTTCAGATAATGCAACTTTCTTATGTATGCAATTGTGTTTAGAGAAACCAGTGTACACCTTGTAAACTTATTATTTAGTCAGTTGATCTTTAATCTCTGTATCAAAACCATATAAGTAGTAACAAGTACAATAAGAATAGAGTAGAAAATCACACAAAATAACACAAGATATAAGGTGGAAACCCAATGTGGGTGAAAACCACCTACTGCAATTCATCTCTATCTTCTTCTAATAAGAAACTTCTTTTTACAATATTTTTGTACTGTTGCAGTCTTAAACCAGTACGCAAGCTTCTACCTACAGAAGGCTACAACCTTCTCTCATTCTCCAACTTCTCCTGGAAGGGAGCTACAACCCCATTAGCTCTTGTACTAGCTGATATACTAGTATGTAGGTGCTGACCTACAGAAGGAGACAACCTTCTCTTTTATTCCAAAAACCACGTTTCATATATTTTTAGACTGGATCCATCAATAGCATCAATTGAACATCCAAATATATCTTCATCATTCAATCTCCCTTACACTAACCAACACTAAATCAAACAATCACTTCTCTGAATGTTGTAACCAGAATATAGTAATAGTACCAAAACCCAGAACACTGCAAAAGTAAATAGAAGTAGGTAAAACATATTTTAAGAGATGTACACTACTTCAATATGTAGAGCCTGCATGCATACGGTGCTATATGAAGGAAAACCTGTGTATATGTTGTTTTGAATTGCTGAACCAACGTGTATATCTACCTTTTCTATACTGAACCTGCATATAGATCTGCAAAAGGTGATTTACCCTTTTTCAACTATTCAGACATCAATTATACCCAAATCATTATATTTACAGATCAAGACATGTGCTAAATATAAGAGATCAAAATCACACAAATATACTTCTCTTCAAGCCTTAATATCTTGAGCCGTCAATAGAACTTATCGTTCTTCAAGTGCTTAGGTTCCTCTTTGATTCAAATCCAACTATGCACCATAACCCAATGACGAGTATTCTAGATATTTCTCTTCATAAGATATTCAATGCTTGAGTACATTTGCCTAATGATCTCCTCCTCTTTTTATAGTCTTAGGCCTTACTCAACACCATGGTCCAAAACCACTTAGAAGCAATACCTTGGACCAAATACCTGGGGTCAACACTTCGATCAAGATACCTTCGATCAATACCATGGGTCAAAATACAAGGTTCCAAATACCACAGATCAAAACCAAGTTTTCCAACATGTACACACTTTTCCTTGCATGAAAATGTGTGTATACACATACGTGCCTTTTGGTCGGTGAACCTCCGTGTATACGCGGCTTTGTCAAGATAAACCTGTGTATACCTCCGTTTCCTTCACTCTATGAGCCTGAACTGTGATGTGTCATCTGAGTGAGTTGCCATCAAGGACAACACGTGTTTCATAGTGCCAAACCTGTGTTATAATGCCAACATGAACTGTTGCATTACATAAATCTCTTTCTCTAGGATTAAACCTCATACCAACCCATGACATAAGAAACTCCCAATCTTCAAGAACAAGTTATACATTTCTTAAGTTATTGAGGACTCTACAAAAACAAGATTGTTTCTCATTATTCCCTTGTTGGCGAAACATTGTGTCAAGAGTGATAATAATGTGGAATTTGTTTCATAAGAATTTCCATGCTATATTACATGCATACAAAGGCTTATCTCTCACAGGACGAAGTTGGCCAAGGTCGCCCACAAGGATGATGGATCTGCCACCAAGAGGACAATTCTTTTTCTCTAAAAAATGCTTCTGGTAATTGAGCATCTATTTGCATAAACAACCTTAATCCTAGAAAGCTAATTTCATCAATCAATATATATCTAACATGTCACATTTCTTCTTGGAATACTACAAGTGACTACCCCTATAGTGGCTGCATATCTTTAATTGGAATTTTTTCAGCTAAGTGTATTGTTTTTGCATGTATATTAAAAGAAGCTATTCCTATTGGGGAAAGAAGAAGCAAAGGGCTTATTCCATTACCTGAGAATTAAAAAGAGCTTAAAAAATACAATGGATAATGAAAGACTTCCCAATGCCCTCAGTGCCCTAAATAATCCTAAGAAGAGCTTCACGAAACTCATATTCAACAAAGTTCCCTAAAACAATTTCAAAAGCAAGTCGTTGTTTTCCCGACAAATAATTTGGAGATGCAAATGTTCTGTTTGAAAGGTCAACAAAATCACCCCTTGATTTTGCATTCCTTATAAAATTAATAGCTTCTTCTGCAACATCATCAGAAACAATTGTACTTTCCCAGTCAAAGGATATATCAAAGTCCCTTCAACCAAGGGTGTGAAGATCAAAAACATTCACATCATTTGCTGGAACCAAGTGAGAGGAAATCTTCCATTCTCGAAAATCATCTTGAAGATTCATTTCCTGGTTAGAAAAATCACCATCTTTTTCATATTCAATATTGTCGATAATTCATGGATTTATATTAACATGGCATGCTCGATATAGAAAATTCCTTCAATTTTCAATAATAATTTCAGCTGAAAGGCCAATTTCTATAGGAATGTTAAGAAAACGCTTGTACAAGAGAAATTTTGTCCAGCAAAATGTTTCAAATTCCTTTGAAGCCTCACGATGAATAAAATAAAACCTTGGCCAAACCCAAAGAATAGCATGAACATCAATAGGCTTCCATGGATCTTGTTTACGCTTGTTATCAAATGTCCAAGAACTTGTTGTTTCTATGAAATATAGAAGTTCAAGGAAGAAAGGTCTCTTCTGATATTTTGAACAAAAGCATTATATGATGAACATTGCAAGCCATCCCTTGAGATTTTCCTAAAAACCTTTACTCCAACATTTAAGGAATCAAATTTCCAACTACAAACAACAAATGATAGCTTAAGCAACATATGACATGTTTCTTGTGCTCCATGTCATGATCAACAATCGTTTCTGCAAGAAACCTTCTATATACACATAAAGCATGATTCTCAGTGCCAATAGAATTTGAAATTCTAGTTAGCATATGATGATAAATTTCAGACCTTTTTTCTACTTTTTATGCATATTTAACAATATATTTCAAGACATCATAGTGATAGAGCACTCATTGGAAATCAACATTTGCACACCAAATTGTTAGAAGGCCAAAGTTCTGTACATTAATCTTGTCATCATTTCTTGTCGGCTCATATTTTTTCTTCCTTGATCATCTATGAACAATCTTGACTCATCACAAAGTTCCATGGAGCATTGTACCGACATGTTAGAATAGTTCCCTTTTTGTGCAAACAAGAATCTATAGTACACTTTGTGTGCCTTTGGATAGAGTTTAACAATTCTTTGTAATCATGATGAGGATTACAAGAGAAAATATAACTAGTGTTCAACAGGAAAGGGTCATCATTAAGGCTTCGTGGAACCATTATGTTGCGACGATGTATGTCATATGGATTCCATGCAATTACATACTTGTCGAAGAATATCTTTACACGTTGTACATGAGAACCATTTTACCAATCAAGTATTTCCATGTCAGGAGTGCCTTCTAACCATAGGAAACCATGGATATGTACTGAGCCTCTATGTTGCCACTCATATCTGAATAAAATTAAGATATAGTTACTACAAAAAATATAAATAAATCATAATAAAAGTTCACAAAGTATAGAAAACAAATTCAACAACAAAAACATGTATGAGAAGTCTTTAACTTCAAGATATTTTTGGATAACTTCCTCTCAAAAAATATTGAATCTATGGTGCATAAATGTTGCAACAATATTAGGGTACTGCATAACATTCTCAATTTTCATACGATGCTAATTTAAAGAACGAGAATGTGAATGCATGGGCATCAGGTTATGCAACTCTCGCCACTTTGTGTCCGCTGCACTCAAAGTAAAAAATAAAGATGGACATCCTAACAGAGTAATCATGTAAGTAAATTCAAATCAACACTTAGTCTAGTATTCCATTGCACCTCTCAGAGAAGAACCGAACCGCATAAGACACTCAACCAACATATTATCTAGTAAATCAGATAGTTGCTCATTCAACGCTTCAACTGTTGTAGGTGAGTTATCATGTCAATGTTTCTTTGCAAAATGTGCAACAGTTGCTTGGCTACGATGTCACATTATCATGTTCAAAAGGTAATATCGAAAGCAAGGATGGCTTCCAAATCTCTGATCATAGTACCTAAAAATATGCAATGCATACTCATGAAGTTCAACACTACAAATACATGGATGCAACCTACATCACCAACGGGGAAAATTATTGGGAATTCGATATCTAATAACCCCTTTGCTTATATTCATTCACTGGAGAGGTTTCTATAGTGGGAAATTCATGTCTTGAACATGTCAAGAATCAACATTATCAAGAAATGCTCTAATTGCTTCCACTTCTTTTCATTCATTTGGTAGGTGAGAAAAGAAAGAAGGATGAGAGGGAAAACGCTCAATAGGAAATCCTTCATTATTAGTTTCATTGATCTCAAATTCTTCAGTATCACAATCAATAAATTTAAGCCACGAGGAGATATCTGTTGATCTTTCGGGCATAGCATTCACTGAATCATAGTCAATTACAACATCTCAATAATATGGATCATGTTGTATTTTGAAAAGCAATGTAACCATCAATCAAGATCTTTTGACATAGCATATATAATATTTAGACTGTGTGACATGTCTCCTCACAATTAGAAAGTCAATATCTTCAACATGTCAGGGAAGACTTTGTACAATTGTAGAAATATCTTGAGGAAGGCTAATTGTATGATCACTATACTTATATTGCCCACCTCAAGCATGTGTCACTTGAAAAATATGATTCACACGTGCTATTAGAATTTCTTCAACTTGAGTCAGAACTCTTAAAATATGAGGTTTCTCACTAGGATCCATTTTATTATATCTACAAAAATGATGGGCTCCTCTTTCACTCTTCCATCATCCACAAATAGGTCCTTCAAAATGTCTCACAAGTTGGATTCTAGAATATGAGTCTTGGAAAATATGGCACATTTGGACAACTGACAAGATATCTATCTTTTCTCGAAATATTTTATGCATTGCAATCATGTTTTCATCAAAATGAATATGATCTCTATTGGCAAAGCCATGTTGAAAACCGTTTGGAAGAGAAAATTTCTTCTAACATGGACTTCATCTTCAGGAACACAAGATTCCCTTTGCAAATTTGAAGCATGTGGAATGGATTTATGAGAAGTTATTTCCAAATTTATGGTATGCATTTTGCAAACCTAAGAGGATGTAAAGGTCTCTTTGTCATAAAATACTTTAAACCTTAATTTCCAACTAATTATAAATGAAAAATAATAAAATTCTTTCAAAACTTACATTTGTGTCTTGATGTGGATGAGGGTTATGAGATGGTTTCTCTTGGCTTCTAACATCAGTTGATGGAACATTTTGGGATGTATTTTCTATGCCTTTATTCAAATGATTTGTCTCATGTCTCAAAAGACTAAAATATGTTATAAAACTAAACTTCCAAGAAAGAAAGATTCCAAAATGGAAAACAAATCAAATACATTGAACATATACATTAGTTTCAAAATTTTATGTTTTGGATTCCAATTCTCAAACCTAATGAGATAAAATCAAGGTTTCTCCATAAAATGTTACAAAATACAATTTCCAACCATCTGTAAATAAAAAAATGAGAAAAATATCAAATGCACTGGACAGTTACATTTGTTTGGTGATGTGGATGAATGGTATGACATGGTTCCTCTTCACTTCTAACATCATTATATGGAACATCTATGAATTTAATTGTATGCCTCTATTGAAATGATTTGTGTCCTATTCAAAGAAAATAAAATATGCCATAAAATTCAATGTCAAACCAACTAGAAATTTAAAAAATCAAAAGCAAATAAAAAACATTGAAAATTTACATTAGTCTGGCAATCTGATCATTGAGGAGAATGCACAGGAAGGTTATGACATGCTTCATCTTCACTTCTTAGATTAGTAGATATAACACTTTGGGAATTGATTTCTAGACCTCTATCAAAACAGTTTGTATCCTATTCCAAGAGAATAAAATAACTTATAAGTTTAGTAAACAAAACTTTGTAAATATAGGAATGTAATAAAACAACCAATATTGTAGGAAAAATCAAAATATCATTGTGTTACCTCCATTGCTCCACGTGAAATGCTTTCAAGGATGACTGATTCTCTTTGTGGGACCACATTAGTTTGAGAAGAAAGGTTGGAAGATTTGATGTTTCGAGTAACTGGCTCAAAATTATCAATCAAATGGCCAATTAAATTATCATCCAAATCATCACACACAATGTCATCGTTACCTCCATCATGGATTTTTTCCAACCTTTTGCCATCAAAACATGCTATTGGACACAGAGAAGGGTTAGGGTGGAAATTTTCATCCACATTACTGATATGGTGTTCTTCCTGATTGCAAGATGTTTCCCTAATGTTATGAACATTTTCAGGAGAGCATCAAACAATAAGATTATGCTAATCAGAATCATATTCTGATAATGAACTATCAAGAGGAAATGTTCTTTCCATTAGATCTGTTAGTGCCTAAATCTACCTTAGGCTAAAGAAAGGCAGGTCTAGGGTAACATCAAACCATGCTTAACCTGGTAGCTAGCCCTACCAGGTCGAGAGAGGGCTCTCTCCTTGTCAATATCAATTAGGATATTGGAAACTAGGGCTTGAGATAACTGAAATGAATGTTGATTTTAGGGTAGGTATGGGAGATTAGGGTTTCTGGTTTGATTTTAGGTTTTGGCTGCTAGATCAACTAGAGATGGCAGGTTGGGCCCGAGAAATCAACTCAGGGATATAGTCATGTTCAGTGGGGCAAGGTAGACAAGAGTTTATGTACTAGCAATGGATTGAGATGGTAGAGTAAGATAGCTGAGGAGTTGAGGAGGGCATAAGAAAATATGAATCCTCTTCAAATAGTGAAAACATTGAAAACCAAATGCATTCCCAAGACAAAGTACAGTAAATTTAGTGTATTTTGCCTATTCACCTTGATTCATTTAGTTTAGAAGAGAGAGAGAGAGATGTGAATAGATATATAACATCAGAAAAAACTCATTAGAAAGAAGAAACAATACATAAACTCACTGTCACAAGAATCCCACAAAAATAGCTGTGAAACATGGTTTTATTCCTTGCCAATTGCTGATACAAAATGTTCAGTGAGTCCAACACTTCTGTCAAAGTCCACCCTTTACAAATGACTAAGTAAGTATAGGATAAAGACAAGGAAACTACTCATGCTAGCTATTAGGGTCGAATCCATGACAATAGGGGTGGTTTCAACCTTATCTAAACTAAGAACAAGAATATAGGTAGTGGAACAACTTGCCTCTAAAACCAAAGAAACCAATTCATTACAGCTCAAAACCACTTGTCACTTGACGTATCTACCATATGAAGTGATTTTAATACATATTTGCATCGAATTCGTAGTTTAACATGCTTACATTTACCAAGAAATGAGGAAAAAATGATCTCCCAAGAAAACTAGGAAAAATCTGGAAAATCAGGCAAAATTGGCAAAATCAATTTAATGCAGAGCACCAAAATTTTAATGCGCCACTCTTTTTCTAGGCCAATTTTGGAAGCCGTCCTAGAGTCTAAATCAGTTGCAGGATAGATTGCTGGAAAGCATGTCGAGTCTACTTTGTGGAACAACTTGAATCTCTAAATTTGGAGTCCATTTGCCCCTCCAAAATTGATTCTCCGAAAATTGCTTCCTATGTGGCAAAAAAGTGGCAGAGAGGGCACTTTTTGGGTATTTTTTGCCATTTTGGAGACCTAGAACTTGTCCAAAATTCCTC
Organism: Pinus taeda; assembly: GCA_000404065.3. Classification (NCBI taxonomy): domain Eukaryota; kingdom Viridiplantae; phylum Streptophyta; class Pinopsida; order Pinales; family Pinaceae; genus Pinus; species Pinus taeda. The sequence goes on from APFE030404065.1 coordinate 36,341, forward strand.
ACCATTTTTGAGCTTTCGTATTTTTCCATTCTGATTCCAAAAATGTAAGCCATTTTGCAAGAACATGTCCCCAACAAAAGCACAGTGCCACCTATTAGAAAAATCTGTTTTTCCAATTCAAAAATACAAAAATGACAAAAATTTCTCCAAATTTCTTAAAAAATGGCATAAATGATCCTTGTTAGGTGCTTTGATGGGCCAATGATGCTTCAGCCAAGATTTTGAGTTTATCTTGCTCTTTCTTGCTTCTCAAAACTCTCCTTAGCTTAGCTTTTAGCCTCTTTGTCCTTGCGTTTCAAATCTTGTTCGGGTTCAAATAATGATAGGTGATAATGTGAAAGAAACACCAGCAAGGGTAACCTGACCCTTGTCTAGATGAGTAACAAACAACCTGGTCAGCTTATGATGGAATTTGACCCTCTCCACCATTTAACAAAAATCATAGAATGAGAGATGTCTAAAACATGATATGGCAAAAGGACAAGCAAGCAACTCAGTAAGATTGATAGGTTCCTCCCAAATGTTTTTTTCCCCTTTGTGTAGCTTTCTTGGTACGCGTCCTTCTCTAGAAGTGTCACTGAAAGTTTCCTCCTACCTCTCATAGTCTGTGTCTCTCTCCATGGGTTTTTTGGTGATGTGATGGGTGACGTGAAATGAAGGTTTGTATTGATAAGAAGATGAATATGAAGAGATTTTAAAAATACAAGATGAGTGAGGTGTATGGGGATGGTGAGAGCTTGAGGGAGTGGAGGTTTTGAGTTTTTAGGGAATGAGGGGAATGAGAGGAGTGAATAGGGTTTTAGAATGTAGGATAAGGGTTTGATAGGGAAGTAGGAGTAGTGAAGATGTAGGATTTGGGAGTTAGGGTTTGGGAGTAGTGTATAGGGCTAGGGTTTTATATGGAGGGTATGGTTTTGGGAAATGAGCTCTATTGAATTAGGGATAGGGGAGGGGACTTAGGAAAGTAGGTGAAACATTGAATAGGAGAGCAACAATAGATGTTTTACAACTTCTCAAAGGTGATTTAGTGATCAGTTTAGGGTTTCGAGAAGAAATTCAAATACAACTAGGGTTTGCTTTAGATGAGACCATAAAACTCAATAAACCAAGCAACAAATCTTGTTCAACAAGTTGGATGACTTTACTTAATTGGAAGAATTGTTAAAGATCTCTGGAGGTGTTTTGGTGACAAATTTGAAGTTTTTTCAATAAGTGTGCAGCACCAATTTAATGTGTAGCGCTAGTGTAATTTTACACTAGAAACCTGCTATAGGTGCGCAATGCTAATTTAATGCACAGTGCATTTTTCAGAACACTTTTGGAGGCCTTCCCAGTGTCCAAGTTTGGCATGTGATAGCTCGTTGGAAAGCTTGTCAAATCTACTTTCCAAAACATCTTGCATTTTCCAGTTGGGAGGTCACTTGACCTATCAAAAGTCCAATCTCCCAAGACTCGTCAAAATATGCAAAATGAGGCTTCCTAAATGCAGAGTGTTGTTGCAGTCAACTTTTGAAGGTCTTCCACAACTCCAAATTGAGCTCATGATAGCTCATTCGAAATCTCTCGCTGTCTAGATATCATTTAAATCATCAAGCAAGTCATTTGGCCAACCAAGATAGGATAAATATTGATTTTCTCAAGGTCACTCCAGAGGTGCATTAACTCTCTTGAGGCAACTTGTATTTTTGACATTTCTCTAAAACCACAATACCTGTGTAGAACTTGAAGGAGGTTTTTCTTGCTTGGCCTATTATGGACAAAAAATTCTCTCACTTTTTCCAAATTCATCTTGTCATTCTCAGAAACATCATTTGAGTAAAACCTATCCCGATGTGTGGAACATGGGATTTGTATAAATGAAGGAAAATGAAGGGGACAAGGGGCTTCTAAATTCTTGAGAACATTTTGCGAAGTAGGGAGGGATGTTAGGGAGCAGGGAAAAGTGGAATTTCAAATATTAAGTGAGGGGAAGGGGTCGAAAACGGTAAAACACGGGCCTAGCATAGAAAATTGTGAAATTGTAGCAACTAGATAGGGTTTGTGGGAAAAAGATGAATTTGAGGGATATCAGTGACAGGAAATGTTTAATAAGGTACATTAAAGATAGCGGAAGGTGTATGAGAATCATGATGCAAGGTTTGTTGATGATTTTACCATACAAGAGAAATTATATTCAAAACGTTAAGAGAGGGAAATGAATCTTACCTAGGCACAACTGAACCACGAAAAAGGTGTAAAATGACCCATTAGAACCTGAAATGATGAGAAAAACTCTCTGAATGATGGTACACTTAGCTTAATGGTGACATGGACCGACTTTGGAAAACTTTGGAAGGAATGAAAACATATCCTAGGCCTAATACCTAGTAACCAAAGTTTACTTGAAGACTCACTGAAATGAAAAAATTTGACTTTGGCACCTTAAAATCATTTTGTGAGAGCATGTTTGATCACTGGAGGAAGGCTTCAAAGGCTGACACTAACAGTATCATCCATAGTATGATACTTACAAGGAAGTATAAAATCATTTTTAATAGTGGATTCACTCATTCTTCTATGTTATATAGCTCTGCTATGCTCATTTATGACATCCTTCTTTTGTTGATACTGTAAATTTAATTGTCTTGTACGCTTTCTTGTGCCATCAGATGACATATCTAAAACGAATAATAAAATATTAATTACAGAATCATAAACATGGAACATAGAAAATATCTAATATAAACAAACACAAAAGAATGAAAAGGGCACAATTTTTTTTTTGGAAATCATAAAAAACATAAAAAGTGTATATGTTATTCTTTCCAACCATATAAACTTACCAAAATGTATAAGGCTTTTTGCAAATGGCTAAAAACAAAAATGAATTTTCAATATGGCTAAAAATAGAAATGAATTCTTCCAAATGGCTTAAACAAAAAAGTCTAAATTTCCATGTACCATATTAGAATCAAAACAAATCCCATAATATTGGGACACAATACTCTAAGAATGATATGACTTGGAAGTATATCTATAAAATTGGAACTATATACTATCAAACTAGAAATGCAAGTATTAAAATGTACATAAAGATATAACATTGTTAGAGAATCAATGAAAAAACCAATATAAATAAGATGTATAACATAACTCATAACATCATAGCAATTATAGTCAAACAAAGAAAAATGCATAACATCGAGACACATTTACATGTAATTAAGAAAAATTTAGGGGAAACAACATGAAATATTTTACACCATAAAGATCGATACAAGCATAATTTTAAAGTATTACAATAAAGACCCATAGTATGTATAGAGACAAAATGGAAATATTTTCCAAAACCATAAAGAGTATATAAAATGGAAATATTTATAGGAACTCCTAATAATAGTAATGTCCTAAGAATCCATATCCATATCCAATGGTGTAATCTCATCAACAATATCGATACAAGGAGCAATTGCAAAAACATTTCCATAATCAAATCATTGTAATCCTCCAGCACTGGGTACCAAAGTCGAGACATCTTTTCATTAGTTGAATAATCAATATCTATTGGGAAACATATGCAAGTCATCATGTCATATAATAGGAAAGGAACTTTTCACATAAGAACCAGACCATGGGCTGTTCCAAATGGAAGATTACCATGACATTTGTTATTTATATCTGTACAAATTTCTTCCAACAACTTCCATCTGAAACCACAATCATATTCAAAGTAATCAATTCTTTTCTCAATGCATGGTTGACCAAATTGTAATGATCTAATTTTTCAGTTGACTATACAGAAGTGGAGTCTTCGTTGATAAGGCATATCAACTGATCTATGTATATTTCTAACGACATACACTGCATGTTAGTGATTGGTACAAATGAAAAATCCCATTCATTATTTATTACATCGAACTAGTAGATTTTATACCCATACCGAGGATAATATTCATACACCTTGTCAAGGTACACCCAAAACAATCTACTTTTATAAAACACCCCATTCTTAGGTGGTGAAGTGCCACGAAATGGAAGAGCAACCCTTTGTCATACCCTATTAATACTACTGGAAACATAAAATTTAGACTTCATTCTGTCATACATATGTTTTAGGACAACCCATTCATATTTTATGCTACTTACACTTTCCAATAATAAAAAGAATCCCCACTCTCTATTTCGTATTGGCCCTATGTTTTTAATGGCCTTTATAAATTGATTCTCATGAAATAGTTGAGTGTATGGGAGAATTTTGTAGGTAAGGATAAAACTACCATTGGTCCAACAGTAGACTCTACTTTGTATCTTGAATCTATGAATCGCAAATGAAATTGAGATATGTGCCATGTTGATTATGGTATTTAGGAGAAAAATAGTTGTCCTCACTATTGAGGAAAGGAACCATAAATCCATTTTTGTTCATAGAGACATTCTTTGAAAATAACAACAAAGAAGGGTTTTGCAAAACATTCTTACAAACAATGCTAAAATTTATCACAATCGATAAAGGTAGGCAGAGGAAGACAAGTTTAAGAATTTCAAAAGGAAGACAACTCCAAATAGATGGATCCATGATCAAATAGTGAAATCACCTAATAGAAAAAAAAACATTTGATATCAACAAAACAATTTAATGTTAAATAAAATTAAAAGTAACATACATACATAATTTACCATTTACACTTAGAAAAATTTCACATATACACCTTGTATAAAATCGAATGAGCCATCATAATGTTATTACAACACTGAACACAATTCCACAATTTTTTAAACCTAAGGTCCATAATCGAAGATTATTAATGTTAGTAAACCTCTAATTATGTTTATATTAAGCTCTATGTTTAATATTGATGCTATAATGTATCTACAAATATATTTATACTATCAAATAAGAACAACTCATTAGGCAGGTTTCCATCAAGGACAACACCAAATTCACAATGCCAACAAAAAACTAATTAGAAAACACAATTTTATCTTTTCGTTGGACTACACAATCTTCCATTTTGTTAAGGATAAAAAAAGTTAAACCTAAACAATTTTTTTAATTAATGTATCGATAAATATCAAATTAAAAGTATATTATTAAATTTCTAGAGCAACACATTCATATATATTAGTTTTTTCATATTTAAAATAACTCTAAAATCATTTTATTTATCTATTAATAAAACAATAGATTTTTAATATCAAAAGATAATCCTTGTAATGGACTGCATTAATATCACAACTTAATCATTGTAATGGACTACATTAATATCTATCTGATTATGATTATGTGGTATATGTAGGTTAAATTAACGAATATTAGGAAATTTAAATAATAAACAATAACATTTGTATTTTTAATTATTTATCTTTCAAAACTTAATGATATTTAATATCAATATTATAATAAAGAGTCACAATTGTTGGCTTTAAACATAACATAAAATTTTAATATAATGAATTTAGAAATATCAAACTCAAATGATATTATTAAATATATAAAACAACGCATTCATACATATTAATTTTTTTCATATTTAAAATTACTCTCGAATCATTTTACTTATTTATTAATAAAATAATAGATTGTTAATATCATAAGATAATCCTTGTGATGTATTGCATTAATATCACAAACTAATCATTGTAATGGACTACATTAACATCTAAATGATTATGATTATGTGGTATATGGAGGTTAAATTAATAGATATTAAGAATTTAAATATAATAAAATAGTTTTTCCAACATTAATTTTATATATTTATAAATTGAATCAATTTAAATTTATTAAATAAAAATAGTAATAAGTAAAATACATATATGCAAATGACAGTGTTGACTATTTTTGTATTATGGTATGATGGTTACATCTCCCAACTTTTCTTTATTAATGAATTGGCCATCTTTGTCTTAATACATTACATTATCTTACTAAAATGTAAACGTTACACATGAGAGTATCCCTAAAGGAAGAAAGACAGGATCTCTAAAACAAATGGCAAATAAGTAATTTTAGATATGTTTTTTACAATGTTAACTTCTTTATTTTTTAATAAGTTAGCCAATTTAGGTTTTGGTGAATTTTAATTCAATTTTAAGAAACAATAAAATCTTGTTATTGAAAATATGTTAGATTTTAATTTCAACTTTTTAATAAAATTTAAATCAGTAATTTAATGAAACTTCATCGCATATAAATAAATTAATTTTATTAATGAATAAAATAATATGTAAATAAAAAAACATATAATGGCAAATAAATAATTTTAGATATGTTTTTTACAACGTTAATTTTTTTTTTTAATAAGTTAGCCAATTTAGGTTTTGGTGAAGTTTAAAGCTATTTTAAAAAACAATAAAATCTTACTATTAAAAATATGTTAGATTTTAATTTCAACTTTTAACCAAATTAATCAGTAATTTAATTGATTTCATCGTAATAAATATTAATTTATATTTAATGAATAAAAAAAATATGTAAAATAAAAAAAAAAAAAAAACATATTTGTGCAAATGACAATATTCACTGCTTTTGCTACTATGATGGTGACATCTCCAAACTTTACTTTCTCAATCAATTTTCCATGTTTACGTTAATACACTACATTATCTTAGTGAGTTAATTCGGGTGATAAAGGATGGCTAATGAATTCTGACTACACTAAATGCAAGTGTAAATGGTACTCGTGAGAGTATTCTCGAAAGAAGAAATACAATATATCTAAAACATATTGAAAGTAAATAGTTTTATGTATGTTTTATATAAAGTTAAGTTTTTTTATAAGTTAAATTAAATTTAGGTTTTGGTGAAATTTAATGTTATTTGAAGAAACAATTAAATGTTATTATTAAGAAAAAGGTTAGATCTTAATTTCAATTGTTTTTAATAAAATTTAAATTAATAATTTAATGAAATAAATTTTATATAAATTAATTTAAATTTAATGAATAAAAAAATAAGATGAAAAATAAATATATTCAAATGACAATGTTCTCTACTTTTTCTATGATGGTGATATCTCCAAACCTTCCTTTCCAATCAATTTCTCATCTTTATCTTAATACAATACATTATCCCACTAAGCTGTTTCTACTAATGCAAATGGTACTTGTGAGAATACTTGAAAGAACAAGAGAGGCTACATGGCAGCTAGTCCCTGCCTAGAGCCTCTCCTGTCCGCTTACATGCCAAAGACCTGGTTGTGTGCGAATATTGTAATGACAGGAAAATTGCTAATGAGCGTTTAGGGTTCGAGAAACATATGGCAAGTCGTTGGATAATTTTGATTTTGTTTCGAGATTTCGGTATATCTCTGCTCTGTTCTGGATGCTCTGTTCTGGATGCCTTTCTGAAGACCCCGATTTGACACCTCTTAGAGAATCAAGTTTAAGTAATCAAAGTTGATGGAAAAAGCAAAGGTGAACTGTGTGCATTTATGTAAGTAAGCCAGTTTAGAAAGAGGAGTTGTAATTCTTCTATATTTGGTGACTTTCTGTATGCATATAGAATCCTTTTTTACTTCATGCCTCAAAACAATCAAGTTAATTCACCTAAGCCTATGCAAACGACAGTAGAATTCTGCTCTTATGATAGGCATCTTTATTTAGATTCTCAAGCAAAGTCAAACGATCTTGTTGTTGGGCACTAAATTGTGAAATATTCCCAAAATTTACTATCTAAATTAATTCAACCCTATAAAACAAATCTTTAAAATAAAATCAATACTTGTATAAAAAACCAAAAGTCAATTATATGAAAATTGTTATGGGTACTTCCAACCAGAAATGGTGGTTAATTTGAGAGCCTCCTCCACTGTTCTGACGGCAGTGGACTTTGTCATCGAGAGGATTGTTAGGCGGGGAAGGTACGCCATAGAAGCCGACGTGTAAGTGCTCCCCATGATCCTGCTCCCACGTGGCCGGAAACTGATCGTAGAACTATGCAACATCTGAAGGCAACTTCTCCGCGCTCACCTCACCCATGCTGGCGGAGTCGAATTCAACATAGACTAGGCGTTGTCAACATATATTATGCATGGCGTATACTTTTGACATTTCATGCATGGATTTCATGCATGAGGGAAACGTGGCGTAGGACAACCATGATAAATACTTGCCCTCCAGACCCGACGTGAAGGTCCCTCCTCATCTCTGTCATTTGCAAATCGAACCAGGCATCGCTGTGTAATTCATGATAGCTGCCTGTTTCTGCCGGATTTCTCTTCAGGCTTGTCTTGTCTTTTCTTGATTTCTATTTTAAGATTCTCTGTAACTGGAAATAAGTTCTTTCTGCCATGATCTGAACTTCTGAAGCTAGAAGATATGTTCATTTGATATCAAAGATTTATTGAATGTGCGCCTTGTATTAATTTTGTTTTCATAAACGTGTGCAGAGTGTGGTTTCTTGCACGACTGCAACAGAGTTGCATTTGCTGGCCTGTGTAACCGACGCCATGGCTAACCATGATAGCATGGAGGTGAATAGCAGTAGCAGGTCGATCTGCAGGTCAGGACATTGTAGGCCTGGTTATACAAGATTTCGAAGCAAACTCTCGGAGCCTCGAAGAATCGGCGCAAATTTAAACGGCCAACTGTAAGTCCGGCAAAAACCGATCCGATTGTTTGATTTCTCTGGCAATTGTTGTTGAGCAGAGTAATTTTGTATCCTAGGGTAAAATATTTGCTATTTGTATAAACCTTTGAAAACAGCGTGAAAGATTATCATTTTCTTGGAAAGATTGTCTGAAATTTGGGTTATTTTTAAGATTTGCTCGAGTCTTTCTTTACTGCAAACATCGAAGTTAACCCTTCCTGATATTTCTCCTCGCTATAAAGGTCTAACTAAAACCTGAAAAAACTGTACTCCAAAGCGGTGATTAGATATTCCAGTAATTTTTTTAAAATTAGGTATGCCATTAGATTACCTAAAATGCTTGGAGTACCTTTACTGAGAATGTTCCTATTTACCTGTATTTCGTACCTTTACTGAGAATGTTCCTATTTACCTGTATTTCGATGGCTTATAGCTTCCATATGGAGATGCGTCCACTCTGTTTTTTGGGAGATTTACCTCAGCTTGACTTATTTGTACACCTGTATCGTCCTCTGTTGTGAGGATTTGGAAGCAGTATTTTAAAGCCCTGCATTATTTCAGATAGAATATAAGCCCCAGGACAGAGCAGAGTTGAAGGGAACAGAAAATGTCGATTAACCTGCACAACAATTAAAATAAAATAGTATCAAAAAAATAATGTAAATCAGTCGAGCAGGTACGTTTCAAGTCTGGGTTTGGTCAAATGTTTCTTGTACCTGTAAATTCTGAATAGACAAATTGACACCGTAAAATAATAATATCAAAATTAGTAATCTCTGGGCCTTACTACTTACATCTGGATGAATAATATTTTTCTTTAATTCGTTTCAAGACCTTACATCTGGATGAATAATATTTTTCTTTAATTCGTTTCATTCTTGAGACAAAGAAAGAGCTTTCAAGAAATGTCTAATTTGACCAGCATTAGATAAAATGACTCTTTATCTCCACCGAGCCATTCAATTCAAGCAGGGTTTTTGTCTAAACTATAAGGTATTCGCAGCTAAAGCAACGTTTAAGCCATGAAGGATTGGCAGCTATCTGTATGCATTACATATTTGACAGTTCAGTTGAATATTTCAAAAATAACCATGAACGATGAAAAGATAAAGCTGGGAAGATTACCAGTCTGGCAAACGCAGGCGTGGTGACTTTACAGGAGGCAACACCGAACGACATTCGACATTAGAGAGGCCGCTGCTCTACTCGAGCAGGAAGAGCTAATTGATTGTCTGAAAACCGAGAACTCTGCAAATGTACAACAGCAGTCATAGAAAATGAAAGATTTGAAGACTGAACTGAGGCATGACCTGAAGAGGCGGATAATGGTGCCTAAAATAATTTCTGGCAGAACACCTGCACCACTATTTATAGACACGTACATGAACATGCACAACAGCTGTTGTCTCCCGGTTAATAAAAATAATGGCAAGGGTACATATGCGGTGTTGTAGCTAGTATATTCTCTTAACATTAAATGTTCCAGATTAATGCTAAGGATGAAGATAGCATTACTTCATCAACCTTTGATATTGTTATAATTACTTGTACTGTTGGCCTTTGTTTCCTAACTTTTTAGCCTCCTGACCTCGTATTGAGGCCAAATAAGATGATTATTCTTTTGATTGGTTAAGAGGATAGAGAAATATAAAATATTGTATCGATTAATGGGAAATGTGGATAAACTTTGGTTAAGTTAAAATAAATGTATTGATCGTTGTGCCAAACTAATGCCGGGACTGAAAACTGATTACTATAGTCCCTGCCAGCCCGGAGGGCAAGGACTAATAAGATAATTGAGAGGGAAGAATGATAGTATCTATAAAACAAATGGAAGGTAAATAGTTCTATATGTGTTAGTTAAATAGTTCTATATGCATTTTTTTATTTTTTATAATTTAGATTGAAATTACATTTTGGTGAGTTTTAATATAATCGGAAGAAACAATAAAATGTTGTTATTAAGAAAATGTTATATATTGATTTCACTTTTTTTTAATAAAATTTAAATTAATAACTTAATGAAACTAAATCATATATAAATTTTTAAATGAATAAAAAAAATTATAGGTAAAATATATAATAGAAATGCATATACCTTTGATGATGATTTCAATGTAATTTTCTAATAGAATTAGAAATAGAATTGAAATATATCAATGGCTTGCTAATGGAAATTGACACTTTGAGCAATTTTAAAAGGGATATCCATCAGAACAATTCAAAAAAGAGAATTTAAATATACTGATAACTTGCTAATGGAAATGGATATACCTTTGATGGTGTTGTCAATGCTAGAAGATAATTTAAATACAAATAGAGTTTAGCCATATTCTATATATTTTATTTTATAATCTAGGAAGAACCCTTATTTATTAAGCAGTTATGATTCCATTAAATTTGCAGATTAATTTCCCTTTAATCAAAAATTTGTTTTTATTGTCGTGAATCAAATATGTTGCCATATTTTCTCTCTCTTTTACATTAATTGAAAGAGCTATCAATGAATAGAGTGTTCAATAATAATTTTTTTTCATCTTTAATTATGTTGTCAAATTTATTTAATCCTATAAAAAATTACTACCATAAATATTTTTGATAGTTACTTTTGAGGTTTATGAATAAAAATGGAATTCCCAAGTCTTCTCTCTTTATTGTTCTTAACATTGTATAGCTTGAAGTTCACCCAAGGAACATCAGATGGCTATCTTCCTTCACTAACTATGACTTAAATCGTGTGCCAAGGTAGATTATGATTACATTCTATGGCTTAGCCTGGTAAAACGATAAAACTTACATCAACAACTTATTAGTTATGCTATTATATTAATTGTATGGCTTAATTTGGGTAAGAAAGTAAAAAATTACTTCGCCAAAATACTAGTAGATGCACAGAAACAATGCCAAGATTGGCATTGATTGATAGTCCAATTGCAATTTAGATGGTACTCGACATGAATGCACTGGAGGTATTGACATGAACGCAAAGGCTCTTGGGAAATTAAACAAATGAAAGAAATCATGTTAATTTATTCCTATAAAACTCTAGTTTCTTCATGTAGTGTATTGAAATTAAAAAAAATTGCATACATATTATCTAGTCAGGGAAAGTTGTCATCATTTTTTATATAAAATAAATTGCATAAATATATGTGTAAGGTAGTTCGTATCGTTTTTGTATTAAATAATGGACTGGCATGTTAAGTAACACTTTTTCATTTCGTAAGCATATCTTCTTTAAAATTATTTTCGGTTAACAGGTTAATTCTTAAAAATTATGTTACGACAATCGAGATAGGCAATCCTCAACTGGTTGTTAACTTCTTTGACCTTTATCATAATAATAGGTCAAATATGTCTGATAATATTAAGTTAAATATTTCTTTAAAAGAATGGAAAATCCTTGAGCATCATTATTGTAAGCTAAACATATTCCAAAAATTCTATGAATAAAAATAAACCAAATTTCTAATCATTCATATTGTTCATGAAAGAAAGAAGATATGTAGATGGGTTGTATTGTGGTGAAAGTAATTAATTGAATTGACTTTAGTATTTTATTATATAAAATGTGTGAATGCATTGTAAACATAATGCATTGTATTATAAATTTAAAGTAGTATGCTTTTGTTAAAAGTAATAATATATATTGAGTAGTGGTGGATAAATATTGTATAAATTGGAATATAAACAATTTAATTGTTTATATTTTAATCTATATAACATTTAATATAATAGTGCAAAGTGTATCTTATTATAAATTTATTAATACTCTTTGTTATTTTTGTTTTTAAATTGTATGATGCAGGTCTGAAATTTTAGTAAAAATTAATGTTTATGGAGTTCTTATAAAAATAAGTAATTAATTTATTAAATAAAAATAATGATATGTAAAATACATATATGCAAATGACAGTGTTCACTATTTTCCTATTCTGGTATGATGGTTACGTTTCTCAACTTTTCTTTATTAATCAATTTGCCATCCTTATCTTAATACATTACATTATCTCGCTGAAATGTAAAGGTTACTAGTAAGAACATCCTTGAAGGAAGAAAAATAGTATCTCTAAAATAGATGGTAGGTAAATAATTTTATATATGTTTGTTATAATGTTAGCTTCTTTCTTTTTAATAAGTTATCCAATTTAGTTTTTGGTGAAGTTCAATGCTATTTGAAAAAACAATAAAATTTTGCTATTAAAAATATGTTAGATTTTAATTTCAACTTTTTTAATAAAATTTAAATCAATAATTTAATAAAGCTACATCTTAAATAAATTACTTAATTTATATTTAATGAATAAAAAAATAATATGTAAAATACAAAAACATATTTGTGCAAATGACAATATTTACTACTTTTGCTATGATGGGGACATCTCCAAACTTTACTTTCTCAATCAATTTTCAATATTTATCTTAATACACTAGAATATCTTACTGAGTTAATTCCAATGCTAAAGGATGGCCAAGGGATTTTGAATAAGCTATATGCAAATGTAAATGGTACCAGTGAAAATATTCTTGAAGGAAGAAAGACAATATCTCTAAAACAAATGGTAGGTAAATAGTTTTATATATGTTAGTTTTTTTTTTTTAATTAAATTTAGGTTTTGGTGAAATTTAATGTTATTTGAAGAAACAATAAAATTTTGTTATTAAGAATAGATTAGGTTTTAACTTCAAATATTTTTAATAAAATTTAAATCAATAATTTAATGAAACTAAAATTTATATAAGTTAATTTTAAATTTAATTTAAAAAAATAATATGCAAAATACATATATACAAATGACATTGTTCACTACTTTGGCTATGATGGTGATATCTCCAAACCTTCATTTCTAATCAATTTCCCATGTGAGTTATTTGTACAAATGCAAATTGTACATGTGAGAATCGGTGAAGGAAGAAGAGGATCCGGGAAGGAAGAATGACGGTATCTATAAAACAAATGGCAGGTAAATAGTTTTATATGTTTTCATCTATATTCCCCCACCAGGCACACTAGCTTTCATTGATATTCCTCCATGAGGCACAACTGGCCCCTACAAATTTACGAACCTTCCCAACAAGGATGGAATATCGCTCGATATTTTCGGGATGATTTAATCTAAACCCTTCGCTTGTTCACGGGAATGGATCATTTTACCATCACTATCAAAGGAGAGCAGACTAAGTGGGTGGCATCGGGTGTTTCAACATCCCATTAGAGGAAAATGGTTAAGGTGTAGTGCCAAAGCCCATTTTGGTGCTCTTTGAACCATTTCCTGAAATAGTGTGGAATTACAACCTTTTGCCATGGATAATCACCTGTGGTTCGCATCTACAAAAGGATGGATGCATGTTGAGGTTGAACAAGTTGAGGGGGATGTGATATAGCGCAGAAGACTATTATTTGGGAGTTTAGGAATGACCATTCAAAGCCAGGAGATGGGTCCAGATTGCAAGGACATAGCAAAGAAAGCAAAGAATGGAGGAATAAACTTGCAGTAAATCCATTAGAATTACTACGGCACAATAGTAATTTAAACTCACAAGTTTCTAATGTAACACACACAATTCAACAAAGGAACTTTTTCAAATTTTATTTTTAATTTGAATTTTCCTTCACTAATCCCACTAATCCCAATACTTATTTCATTGATTATATAATGAATATTAGCATCATGTAAGTGTTTCTTTCATTTACAATTTACATCTAATTCACAAAAAATGAACAAAGCCATTCCACATTAGAGTGTTATTGGTCTTTCAAATGACAAATCTAGATAAGAGTGGCCAATGAAAACAATATTAATATATAGAGTATAATATTCCAAATCTAGGTAATAGATTGTGCACCTTTCTTAGTAGATAGAAGCTTAGAGAAGCCCCTTCAAATCATTCCAGTAATCCTTCCAGCAATGCTTCCAGTAATCGCTCAACAATTCCAACAACCAAGCACTAAGAAATGCATGCATCCACACAACGTTGCTTTGCTTATCATATATGAAATGGTGATGAATAACAATTACAATTTGAAACGCTCAAATTGCTCCAACAATTTGAAACGTTCAAGTTTCTCCATGTTACAATCCTAGATGGAGTGGCGGAGTAATTATTAAGAGCATGAAAGGGTGAAATTAATGGACAAGTTAATGAAAATAACTACACCTTTTTTTTTAATTATTATTAAGAGGATGAAACGGTGAAATTGATGGAACATTTAATGAAACTACGAAGACCAGTTATTTGGAATTGGACACATGTTACCAATGGTTTGAAACACATGAACGAATGGTCATCTTATTCATAAATACACCTTTCCACTATTATGACAAGTGTATGTGTAAGGTGTGTGTTACATTTTGTAGTCTTACCATTATCTGTTGGAGCAAACAATGCGCAACGGAAATTTAAAAGGCATACACAGTACATACAAAATCATAAAAAATAAAATAACACAAGGATTTAACGTAGTTCACCAAACCAATCTGGGCTACATCCACCAAAACAGAGGCATCGTCAATCTTATTATTCAACAAGAGATTACAACAATTTATTTCCTCACACACTCTCTTCACTACTCAATATCCTCTACGGGCTTATATTTTTATAGCTAGGAGTATAAAACTCAATCATAAATCCTCTCACAACAAATATAGGATGCAATAACTCCTTCTCAACAAAATGGAGCTAATATAGCAACAAATCCTATTGTTGTCACCTACATGATATTTTTGCCAAATTTAATAAACAGAAAATCTCAACAATCTCCACCTTGACAACAACTATCCTCATACCCTATTTCTTTATTATTTTTATCTTTTCTGTAAGCCAAGAGAAGCCAAACACCAACGTAACTTCTCTAACAAAACTGGTTTCTTGAACATGTCTTTACAATTTTCCTTTGTATGCACTTTTTCAAGAGAGACTCCCCTTTCAGTGATAACCTGTCTTACAAAATGGTACTTGATAGGTATATGCTTTGATTTACTATGATAGGCTGGATTCTTAGCCAAATGAATTTCACTTTGACTATCACAAAATAACTTGATGTTTTCCTGTAACCTACCAAACTCACCAAACAAACCTTTCAACCAAATTGCTTCTTTGCAAGCATGAGAAGCAGCTATGTATTCTGCTTCAGTAGTGGATAAAGCAACAATGTTATGTAGTTTCACATCCAGCTAATAGCTCCACTTGCAGGAGTAAAGACATACCCTGATGTTGACCTTCTCTTATCCAAATCACCTGCAAAATCAGAATCAACATATCCACAAACAAATTCACTACTCCTGTTATAAGTGATACAATAATCACTTGTGCCTCTCAAATACCGAACCACCCATTTCACTGCTGACCAGTGTTCTTTTCCTGGATTTGCCATATAACTGCTGACAACCCCAACTGCATGTGAAATATGTGGTCGAGTACAAACCATCGCATACATCAAACAACCTACTACATTGACATACGGAATTCGAGACATATATTATTTTTCTTCACTTGTATTAGGACATAAACTAGAAGAAAACTTAAAATGGGAAGCTAAAGGGACTGACATAGGCTTCAATTGTTCATACCAAACCTCAAGAGTATTTTCTCAATATACTTCTGTTGTGATAGCCACAGCTTACCATTACACCTGTCTCTGAAAATATCCATGCCCAAAATCTGTCTTGCTGCTCCTAGATCTTTCATATCAAATGTCCTTGTCATCTGAGTCTTTAACCTGTTGATCTCTATGATGCTTTTGCTTGCTAAAAGCATATCGTCAACATACAACACTAAGATAATGAACATGCCATTACTTAATTTCTTAAAGTAAACACAATGATCATATTCACTTCTTATATAATTTTGACTCATCACGAAAGAATCAAATTTCTTGTACCATTGTCGAGGCAAGTGCTTCAGACCATACAATGATTTCTTGAGCTTGCAGACAAATTTCTTGTTGCGATTTTGAACAAACCCTTCTGGTTGTTCCATGTAAATTTCCTCATCTAAATCTCCATGTAAAAATGTAGTTTTAACATCTAGTTGATGTAATTCTAAATCAAGTAAAGCGACTAATGCTAATACAATTTGAATTGAAAATCTTTTTACAACTAGTGAAAATATCTCATGAAAGTCAATGCCTACTTTCTGAGAAAAACCTTTTTCGACCAACCTTGCTTTGTACCTGTCCTCTGTATCATCAACACCCCTTTTCAATTTGTAAACCCATTTACATCCCACAACTTTTCTGTCTCTAGGAAGTTCTACCAGATCCCATGTGCCATTCTTGTCTAATGCCATCATCTCGTCCTTCATAGCTGCTTTCCACTTTTCACTTTTAGAACCTTCTACAACTTCCTGATAGCACAAAGGTTCATCATCGTTAGCGGTTAAAGAGACTGAAGTAACATAATCATCATACCTTTTAGGAGGACGTTTCATTCTTGTGGACCTCCTTAAAGATGTTTCTGGTACTTCCACTATTTGCTGATTATTATCTATAGGAACTTCTTCATGATCTACATCTGAAACATGTTCATGATCTACATCTGAAACTTGTTCATGATCTGCATCTGAAACTTGTTCATGACTTACATCTGAACCATGTTCATCTTGCATATCATTAGTATTTGAACTAGTTTCAAACTGAATGTGTTGAAGCTTAGATACATTATCCTGTTTCAATTTATCATCTACATCTGAATTTGCAAGTGAGGATTCATTAAATTTAACATCTCTGTTAATGATGATCTTGTGAGTAGTAAGATCCCACAATCTGTATCCCTTAGTCCATCACCATATCCAACAAAGATATATCTTTTTGATTTAGGATCTAATTTAGAACGTTGATGTTTCGGAACTAGAGCATATGCATCACAACCAAAAACCTTTACTTTAGAATAATCACAAGGATGACCTTTCCATACCTCTTGAGGAATTTTACATCCTATCACCATTGATGGTGATCAATTTACCAAACAACAAGCTGCAGAAACCACTTCTGTCCACAATTCCTTCTGCAAATTGGCATTACTAAGCATACTTCTTTCTCTTTCTAAAAGAGTTTTGTTCATGCGTTCAGCAACTCCATTTTGCTGAGGAGTATATAAAGTGGTCTTATGTCTTTCGATCCTAGCGTCCTTGCAATAATTGTCAAATTCCTTTAAAGTAAACTCACCACCATTGTCAGTTCTTAAACATTTAATGGTTATTCCAGTGATGTTTTCAACTAATGCTCTAAACTGTTTGAAAACTGTAAATACATCAGACTTTTTATTTAACATGTAGACCCACACTTTTCTAGAGAAATAATAAATAAAAGATACAAAATATGATGATCCTCCATGTGAGGTTGTAGAGGATGGACCCCAAACATCAAAATGGATATAATAAAGGATTCCCTTACTAGTATGTTTTCTAGTTTTAAATTTCTGCTTGCTTTGTTTCCCAAACAGACAATGTTTGCAGAAATCTAACTTAACAAACCTTAAATTAGGAAGTAACTTATGGTCAGATAAAATCTTTAAACCTCTTTCGCTCATATGGCCCAACCTTTGATGCCATAAACGAATAGAATTACTATAATTTTCAGACACTCTAGAAGCATGATGTGACTTTGTTCTTCCTTCTAACTGAAAAAAATTTCCAACCTTCTTTGCTTTCATTACTAGTAAAATTCCTTTATAAACTTTCATTACTCCACCTTGAATAAAAGTTTTATATCCATTAGTGTCTAGTACTCCTAGTGAAATGAGATTTTTTCTTAATTCACGTACATGTCTTACATCAGTTATAATTTTATTTGTCCCATCAAACATTTTAAGCTGAATGCTTCCAATTCCCACAATGTTACATGTAACATCATTTCCCATGTAAAATACTCCATCATTGATTAATTTATAAGTTGTGAACCATTCTCTATGAATGCACATGTGATTTGATGCACTAGAATCTAACAGCCAATGTTGATCATGATTAGACAAATGAACTAACAACACTTCATCGCTCATACCTAAAAGGGATTTCGAACCTGTATCTATCGTGTTTGCTTCTTTCTTCTCTATCGAAGAGTCTTCTTTGGATGTTTGTTGTCTCTTCCAACAATCCTTCTTCAAATGTCTCAATTTTCCACAAAACCATCACTTTACCTTACTCTTCTTCTCTTTCGATTTTGAACGCGAGTCGTTGTGCTTATTGAAGCGTCTTTCTTTAGAAAGACCTCTGACCATCATTGCTTCTAATGTAGAGGTTTCTGAATTTGACCTCTTCCTTGTCTCTTCAGACAACAAAGCTCCAACAACATCATCAAATTCAAGAGTTTCTGATGAACTAAGATTTATAGAAGTAACAAAATGATCCCATGACTCGGTCAACGAGCATAATAAAATTATAGCTTTATCTTCTCATCCAAATTTTACTTCTATATTTTCTAATTGCACGAGGAGAGTATTAAAGGTATTCAAATGATCAGTAATAGATGTACCTTCCTTCCTGCACAAACTATACAACTGTCACTTCAGAAGAATCCTATTGGTTAAGGATTTTGTCATGTACAGCTTCTCAAGCTTTGTCCACAAACCAACAACAATTTTCTCTGACACGATGTTAAAGAAAACATCATCCGCCAAACACAGTCGAATACCGCTTAGTGCTCTTTCATCCAAGTCGCTCCATTCATCATCTATCATGGTGTAAGGCTGTTTGGCTTTTCCCAACAATGCCTTCGCCATGCCTTGTTGCACGAGTAGATCATACATCTTCACTTTCCAGATTTCGAAGTTGTTTTTTCCATTGAACTTATCGATCTCAAAACGAGCACTTTGAGTTTTACCATGTTGTAACAAACAAAATCTCCAATTCCAACTTTTTAATAAATAAAGCTTTTATTTAAAAAATACCTTTGCCTTATACTATAATGCCTTTACCTTATAATAAAATCCCTTTGTCGTACAAATTGCATATTACAATTTAAAAAAAAACAAAATTGTAGTTTTACCAAAGTAAAAAATGCTTGGCGCTCCGAAAGGGACTTGGCGCTCCTCGACGGTAGAAGATTCGTGCCACAAACAAAAACGATGTGAGGCACAAAATTGGCGTGCTTAAACCCGTCGTTTCCGCGCCAATTGGGATTTTGGCGCACTTGTGCGAGTATAATTCTCAGAACCGTGCCAATGGGTGCGCCTGTTCCAAAATAAATCATGCCAACCCTTCATCTCGGCAAAATTGGCGCCACTGTTCCCGACGAAAACTATGCCAACGACAAAGCTCCACCTTCTGCAGCAAATTGGGCATCTATGTCACACGTACCAGCTCCACAACATGCTCTGATACCAATTGTTGGAGCAAACAATGTGCAGCGGAAATTTAAAAGGCATACGCAGTACATACAAAATCATAAAAAATAAAATAACACAAGGATTTAATGTGGTTCACCCAACCAATCTGGGCTACATCCACCAAAACAGAGGCGTCGGCAATCTTACTATTCAACAGGAGATTACAACAATTTATTTCCTCACACACTCTCTTCACTACTCAATATCCTCTACGGGCTTATATTTTTATAGCTAAGAGTATAAAACTGAATCATAAATCCTCTCACAACAAATATAAGATGCAATAACTCCTCAACAAAATGGAGCTAATATAGCAACAAATCCTATTGTTGTCACCTACATGAGATTTTTGCCAAATTTAATAAATAGAAAATCTCAACATTATCGTTAATCCTGAGGTGGTAAATTTTTAATGAAGCGTTGTAAAAAAAATTAAACAAGGTTTAATCATACAATTTAGATATACAGGGAAGTTAGTGGTGTGAATTCAATCCATTGATATTGTGGCAACGACCAAAATATACTCACATTTTTAAATTTAAACTCTCCAATCAATTTTTCTTATTTAATAAAATAATTAAAATAGCCCACTCCAATAAAAAACACCTATCAGTGTAATTAGTTAGGATCACCCTTCGCACAAATATCGTCACTATCCTCCATAACCGCAATCAAATTCCATTACATTGCAATCAGTGAGAGATTACATATTTTTTATTAAGATATATACACTAGCAATCAACGAGGCCTCCTCCCTTATTTCGCCACCGGGATCAACCCTCTAACGGACTTCGTAACATTTTCATCGATTTGTTTCCACAATACAAAGTAAATGAACTGATCAAGTGGAATTTTTATTCATGCCTGGTGTGTGAGGTATGAAGAGTAATGGTAAGAGATTTCAATAAATTAAAATAAAGATAAATTCATTAGAGGTAAAATCTAAATTTACAAAGTTGAGAAATCAAAATACCGACCAATCCTAAGGGTGAGATTCATCTGCTATTAAATATCTTAATTTCCCATTTAAAATCTTTACTCAGTTTGTTCACCACATAAACTTAGTATTTTTATGAGAAGCCGCCGTTGTAGATTGTTCAATATTGCTCTTAATTTCAATTGGTGCAAAGCACGTTGCATGAGGGAGGTACGTCCTTATTTCTCTCCCAAACTTAGTACAAGTGTCTCAAATTACTCTAAAACTGTTTCCAGTCATTAATTAGAGCCATCAAGTTAATTTGTCACGATTTTACTTTTTACAACCACGTACTTCATTTGTGATGATTTTAGTTATCCCCAAATAAGAGTAAAAATGTCACTATTTTTATAATATATAATTTGATTTTGATAAATTTTATATATTTCCTCTTATGTAACAGTATTTAATAATTTAAAATTTCTTAAAAAATAAATTAATATTAATTAAATATTTAACATTATTATGTCAGTGCATTAGTAGTGACATCTATCCAAAGGTAAAGGCAATTAGTTCTCATCTTACATAAAATTAGTGTTAAATTTTTCGATGTTACAGTGTTGAGAAATAAATTTCCCACTCGAAACCCTCGTGCCTAAACGTTGGATTAACACGCGGTAATCAAAAACTTCATTTTCCCGTCCATGACCTGATCTGTGAACTAATTTATTTGACATTGGAGATAATTTGTTTCATTTCTATGATGAAAATAATAAAGTTTATATGAATGATTTTTTTATGGTAATCCTGGTTTGCCGTGATTGAGTGGTTGTTATATTTATGGGTAGTAATTTATACATATTATTAAAGATGGATCAATATATCTGATCTAACTTTAAGGGCATCGAGGAGATTTGATAGATCACTATCTAATAGACAAGATAACTACCTAAATATATCCATCAAAGGCAACAATAAAGCTTATATGAATGATTTTTTAAGGTAATCATGGTTAGTAGAGTGGTTGCTATGTCCACTGGTAGTAATCCACACATCCATCAAAGGTGGACCAAGACAGTAATCCACACATATCCATCAAAGGTGGACTAATATATCGGGCATACCCTCAAGGGCATCTAGGAGATTTGACCTGGCGACCTCCCAATAGACAAGATAACTACCCACACATATCCATCAAAGGTGGATTAAAATATCGAGCCTAACCCCAAAGACATGGAAGAAATTTGATCTCGTAACCTCCTAATAAACAAATACTTAACAATAAAAATTTAACCAATTAAACTATCCCTAAAAACTCAAACCTTATATATATCTTTAAAAACAAAATTTAATGCAAAATTAAGCTATCCTAGTGTCATCCTTTGAATGATCTAGTCTCATGGTCATTTTCTGGCTTGAGGCGTTTAAAACAATTCATTTATTAGATATTGAAAATTATCTGTGTCTCATAAAGGAAATCCAACATGGGTTTCATTGATAGTTTATAGCCACATTCATGAAATTCGTCCATTAAGGTTATGATTTAGGGATTTATGAAAATTTATTTGTTTTCCTGTAATTTCCATAAATGTAATGACGTAGAGACTGGATGGTGTTTTTTGAGTGCAATTATGAAGTATGTTATTAACTATGTACCTCAAAAATTAATGTTAGCTATGAAAATTGAAAATTTAAAGATTATAATAAAATGTTTCCTCCGTAATGATGGCCTGGGGGCTAAGTAAATTCTCTGATTATTTCTTCTATTTTTTCATGCAGATTCTCGAGTCTGAACTGTATGAAACAAATGAGAATCTTGTGTTCTGAAGAATGCACAGATTGAACCATAATGTGGGTAAGGTAGTAAAATCAAGGATTAATTGATAACATTTTACATAGCATGATGAAAGTGTTGGCATGCCTAAATGGTGGGAGATACCCTACTTCCTTGAATAAAGACCTTGAATTTCTTAAATGGGCTGAGGGTTGGATATCCATACCATACCACATATTCTACCCAGCCTGGGTGTTGGACCTTAAAGTGACAATATCATTGACCTGAAATTATATTGATAAAGAAGGAGAATCGATACAATTGTATTGCATTTCAAAAATTTTGTGAATCCGATTTGTTTTCATGGTTATGAAATTATTTCTAAATTTTAAAACAAAATATAATTATGTGAATTCGATTTGTTATCATGGTCATGAAATTATTTTTAAATTTTAAAACAAAATGTTATAGAATGTGACTGGAATTTATGTTAATGACAGGTTTGGATATTGAACAATCAACACTATACTTTAATTAACATATCCCTTTATGTTATGAAATATGTTAATTCTAATGTTTGGAACTTTCGTTTATACACTTTGTTTCAAGTAATCGTTTATTTTGATGATTGTTTAGTTTTTTTTGGGTCAGATTCGGGGTTTGATTCTTTTCCCATTTGTTGTTCTTTGGTGTATGCTCTGTGGTAGCCAGGTCCTGTGATAGCTGGAGAAAATAGACAAGCAAACAGAGAAGTAGGATTGACTGGTCTTGGAAGAGGAAACAATTTTATATGCACAACATTTGAACATGCAAAACTTAAGGTTAGTGAGCTTAATTTCTTTGAACATAAGTAGCTTTGTAACAATTAAAATTAAACTTAAGTAGCTTTGTAACAATTACCTATTTTTAATAGTTGATATATGTCATTTGGTTTCTCTTTAATCATTCACAGATTTAAAATACAGATAGAATAAGTAGCCTATATATATATATGATGATAATGTTTTCTGAAATTATTTTTTTAGGTTTTATAGAGTAGTTTTCGATTTAATTTTTTTTTAGAATTTCTAAAAACAATAACAATTTAGTAACTATAAAATGAAATATACAACTTTTTCATGTTCTAGATTTGAAACTTTCTTCAGGTCTATAATGACGTTTGGCTCTTTTTAATAGTTTTTTATAAATTATGATAATAATAGATCATTCACTTTTATAAAAAATTAAAAATAATAGTTTCTTAAAATAACACATATTATTTAATTATATTACAGTTGCTACATATAAACTAGCAAAGTAGCAAAGTGATAAAATCTGTATTCTATATAAATAAAATATTTTCTTCTTAATTTTAATTAAATATATTAAGAAATAAAAAATATATAATTCCAAAAATAATTATTATAACATTGGTTAATTTTGGTCTCTTTCTCATATACACAAATATATGAATACATACGACACGAATCAATAATATCAAGATTAGTTTTGTAACCATTACTTGTTTTTTAATGGTTGATATATACTTTTGTTTAAAATAAAGATAGACCAAATAGCCCATATGTATGATGATAATGTTTTCTGGAATTGACTTTTTAGGCTTTATTGAGTAATTTTAGATTTAAAATATTTTTAGAATTTCCAGAAACAAAAACAATCTCGTAACAATAAAATGAAATATGCATTTAGTTAATGTTCTAGATTTGTAACTTTCTTCAAATTTATAATCATGATTGTCAATTTTTTCTATTTTTTATTATTTTTTTTATTGAATATACATTACTTATTTTTATGTCCATTTACACACATATATGGATGGCAAAAATTTCTAAAGCTCATTCTTATTATTTTACTAGGTAAGTTTGAAATTTTTTAGGATTACCAAATACAATAACATTTAGTAGTTATAAAACAAAAATGTTATATATATATAATATATATATATTATATATTATGAACTGAATAAGACAAATGCATATGTTGTCGTTTTTTTACTTTTTTGTTAACAACTTGTCTAGTGAATATTAATTTATGGTAGATATTTATATAGATATTGATTTGATTAAGATATTTCCTTTAAATAGCTTATATTGTATTGATTTGCAAATTAACCAAAAGGAAAATGCTTAATTGTTATTTTCTTGTGATTTTAATAGTTAACATAATTCTTTGTAATTTAAAATATCATTTTTTTGGACTGTTTTCAATTAAAATGAACCTAGAATCTATTTGTATTTATATATTTTAATATTAGGAAATTGTTATGTTATTTTCTTTTGATGCATTATCCTATTGTTTAGAGTGTGGAAAAGATGTGTACACCTTCCTTAGTGCTTGATGCCCTTTTCAATCTAAATTAGATGCTCTTGCAAACTTGCTATTTGTTTAGATTGTCTTTGGTCTATGTCTACTAGTACATTGAACTTTAATTGCTATTTTCTTAATATAAAATGCTTTCATTTGTTCAATTTTATATATTTAATTGTACTATTATACTTTGTCTCTATTTGACAAAATTTAAACAATGCTATATTCAAATTTCTTTATAGCTTGTTCTTAGTCTTCTTTGTCTCATAACTAAGTGCTTCTGTTTGAGTAGGTAGTGAAAAAAATAGACAAAATAAAAGAGACTTATACATGTACAACAAATTCCACAATATGTTTCAAACCATAATATGTGGTTTACCATAATATGTGGTTTATCATCAAGATTTAAAGAATGATTTGAAATTCTGATAAAAAATGTAATATATATATAAGTGTGTGTGTGTGTGTGTGTGTGAAGTAATGATGGGGAAAGCCAACAAGAAAAGGAAAAAATATAGATAAAGGGAATCCTAGAAACCATAAAAATGTTAATGATAATAATAAGTATGATAAAATAATATGTTATTAATAAATAATATTTTAAAATTAAAATTAAGTTTAAATAGAGATATTAATCATTAAGTCATTTACCTTGTTTTATGGCTTGGTCTGACCTATTGATGCCATTAAAAGTTTCTCCTGTCAACAAATTGCACAATGGGAACTATTGCATATGTTTGAGGACTACTCATTGCACATTACAAATATATTTTTCAAGCCAGTTTGTATCTTGATAAATCAAGTTTCCAACTCAACCTAGATTTCTATTCACAAAGGAAAGCTAAAGGACAAAAACTACTTGCCAAAGATGTCAAAAATCAAAATTCTTTTCGAAAAATACTACAGTCACCAATTTCATATTGTTGTCTAAGAATCATTCACACATCTTCTAACTACTTTGAAACTATAAGAAAATACATCTTTGCAATGATATGTCAACTTGGTCCACCAACATTTTTTGTCACATTCACTAATGCTAAGCATCTTTGGAGTCCATTGACAAATCCATTGAAAGTAAAGGAGGAACTTCATCCAATGACAATAACACATCCTCTCAAGATTCCATGGACATATTGATCATATGTCATCCGATCATTTGGAGTCAATACTATAGACACATAAATACATCCATGTGTACTCTAATTAAAAAAATAGTGATTTGTTTAGAGGTGCAAGGATATTGTTTTATCATAGAGTTCCAAAGCATAGGATCAGAACATGAACATGGATTTTTTTGGATTAAGAATGCACCAATATAGCAACACTCCCCTAATAATGATGTCACTGCATTAATTGATCATTGTTTGAGTTGTGATTCAACATTGTTAGAAAATGAGATCACTGAAATTCAGACACATCATCAAACAAAGACTTGTAAAAAGCATAGGCATTTTGCATATAGATTTCATTTTCCTTTTGTACCAATTCCTAAAATATGTATCTTGCAACCTTTTTGCAATGAAAACAATGACAAATAGGAAATGTAAAAAAAAAAAAAAAAATCTCTTCTACAACAATAAACCTATTCAAAAAAGCACAACATTCGACCATTTACTAGTCGATCTTGGAATTAAAAAAATGAAATACATGTTTCTCCTTCACTCTTGTACCACTCGGCCTATTTTTGCAGCCAGTAACATAAGGGACAATTTGTTGCTGAACTGTAGGTGTAGATGGTTGAAGAGGAGCAAACTATGTAGAGCTCATTAGTGAAGTGTCGAACAGAATTCCAAATGTATATTTCATGGGAGAAGTCCATGGACTAGATGTTGCACCAGAGAAGGTAGCACACAAGGATTGGTAACCAAGAAACACAGATAGGCCACCATACAAATGTGCCTATGGTGTCATTACAAACATGGATGAGGTTGAGTGAGACACTGGAGGTTTGTTCAAGACGTGTAACAAGGGAAAAAGTGAAATAAACCACTAAGGGAATGAATCAGTTCTCTGGTGGAGTCACCAATTTGTTATACATAATCTATGACTATGAACATAAGTATCTTCCCTAGACCTAGTGTCCTGGTGTAGAACAATAGAAACAAAAGACTATAATTTTTTCCTTAGAATAATTGGCGAATGGAAAGATGCTTACTTGTGATATGTTGCAAGCTCTTATCTCCTCCTGGCTTGTCAGCGCCAACCGTAGGTTCGATCGCTATAATTAGAACCTACACAAACAAACAACATAATCCAAAGATCTACAACATCTATGTTGAATTATCCAATCACTCTATTCAATGGATCAACATAGCATTGAAACACATGCATATACAAATAACATAACACATGCAAGAAAACAATATGTATTTGTATTAATATGAGAGGGAGAGAGTTTACAACCAAAAGTGGAAGTTTATCCCATAGAAATCCTCCCAGTTTTACTTGTCCTTCCTTGCCACAATGTACACCTCAAAGCCACCCTAATGCATGGGAATGATAACTGTCTTATGATCAAAGTAGAAACGTAAGGGTATTATTAGTCTCCAAAATCGAACCTCTAGCTTGTGAATGACAGTAAATATCTATGAGAGGATGGTAGTTTAGGAATTCTTATCCATTTACCAATCTAGGCATAAGATCAACTTTTGATAGGAGGATGAGCTCAAGGGATAAGAGGTGAAAACTCCAAGGTAGGGGGGATAGGATTCAAAGTTCTTATCTAAGGTAAATGGTTGTAATAACTCCTGGAAGCTTTTGGAAAAGGACACTTCTACATTATTTTTATTTTTCCAAAATTTCTAAAATTTGCACACCCCTAGCAAGAGTCAACCTGCTCTGATCAAAGCAGCTACAGAACTGAGCAACCTGTTGCTGAACAAATGTCCCTAAAGGGCTAGGGTGCATTGGGCCTTAAAAGAACTAGAATGAAGCAGTCAAGGTTAGAAACTCAGGGATTTGTGAGAGACATACTTAGGGATTTGGGTAGGGAACATGCCAAGGTGTTCATGGATGTTGATTGATCCAATTTGTAGGCCTATTAACGAGATGTGACAAAATGGCCTATAACAAGGTGGTTTTTGTTCTTCTATGGTTAGCACAGGAAACCAACTCATTTTTTCGATTTGGTGAGAAGTAATATTAATGAATATAAAAATTTAGTTAGCAATGACATAGTTGCTTTGAGTCAAAGGCTTGAATTGTTTCCTCATCTGGAAAATAAAAATAGAGAACTTTTAAATGCTAATCGAATGAGGAAAATAAAAGTTCGATGGTCTAGAATAATCAGTACACTAGAAAATATTAGTTCTAAATGTGAGAGCATAAAGAATGAGAGAAGTGATTTGTTTCTAAAGGTGATGCAAATT
The DNA here is from genome assembly GCA_000404065.3 of Pinus taeda. Taxonomy (NCBI): domain Eukaryota; kingdom Viridiplantae; phylum Streptophyta; class Pinopsida; order Pinales; family Pinaceae; genus Pinus; species Pinus taeda. Next base: position 64,599 of record APFE030404065.1, read on the forward strand.
GTTCAAGATCTAGACAACCCATGCATCATACAAAATTTTGAATTTATTACAAAAGATACGATAACATTTGAATTGGATAAGCAAAAATAATCAATGGAATAATAATTTGATGATATAACTAATTTTACTTAAAAATAAATTTGCAACTCGCTAGTTTTCTTTGTTATTATTAATGACACGAAAGTTGTGTTAACTACTCAGGTACAAGAAGAGGAAATGGAGATCGAAAAATAATTATTCAATCAACATGTGAGGCTAGAGATTACAATGGGACCAATGAAATAATTCATTTAAGCTAAGCTAAAGACATTAGTTTAAGAAGCCATGCATTCAGAAGATAGCTGATAGTGAAATAATTAGTGTATATGTTTTCACAAATTGTAATTGTCTTTAAATATTTTCATATTCATTTTCTTTTTACTAGTATTCAATCATCGTGAATTATTATTTTTACCAATGTCACATAGTTTAATTTTTGAATGCAGTTCCTTGTTTTCTTTTGCGGTTTCCTCTTTGCATGTTACGGTTCACGCATTCTTTTATCAGATGCATAAGCATGTAGTTAAAGAGAAGATACCAGGATAGCATAGTGAATGAGCCATTGAGCCTTTTCATTACTAAGACAAGTGATTCCCATTGAGAATTAGAGTTCTTAATGCTTAGCATTTGATCTCATATGCATTTGGATTCTGTTTATTTATTTCAATTATAGTTATGATGATTGAAATTTGAAAACTCGATACTAATCTTATTACGGTGATTGTATTTCTTAATTTTATAAACTTATTCTTTGAGCACCTGTATTATGTCATCAATACATATATGCCAATAACATGAAATGTGAAAATAGTTTGGTTTGCTATGAAACATGAATAATGTTCATTTTCATCATATTTTTAAATTTGTACGGAGTATAGTACTCCTAGAAGGGCTTTTATTATGTTTTCTTCGTATATGTTTATTTTACATAACAAAAGTTTTTTGTTGTATTTCAAAATGAAGGTGAGATATCAATTTTACATCATTTCAATTTCATTTGTTCTTGTTTTATATTATGTAACCTTTAAAGAATTAATTACCAACCGAGATTTTTGCAAAAAACTTTCCTTGTACGAGAATATTTCATTGTGTGGAGTACGAATATTCACACGATGAAAGCTAGCAATATTCCTCCGCACAATGGACTTCATCTAAAATTCCACACATATGTCTATTTACACAAAGATAGCCATAAAAAATTCACTCTGTAAATAGCACAATGTTTAATCAATTGATTAGCAAGTTTTTGTGTAGAAGAAGTTGATTTTTCTGCAGTGCAAAAACCATACTTAGACTGCAGGAGGTGTTCGTTGGAATTTGTGCTTATGCTTGAGGGTTTTCCCATTTTATAATTTAAGCCTCTGTATTTTCAGATGAAAGCCATATGTGAAGGTAAAAAAAACCATAGGAATGCTTCATATAATAAAACTTTGGACTCTACTCCCGCACTCTACACTAGAATCATATTAACATTAAACTATTAGTAAACAAATGTAAACATTACACTATTAATAAGAATCAACATTAGATGTGTTTCAATTTCAAATTTCAATGGACCTTCTCGTTCCGTTGATTAACTCAATTAGTAACAATTTATACATTAATATTAATATTTTAATTATTTCAAAATCATAGTGAAAGCTTCAAAGGTTTTCATTTTGTATTAATTTTGAAAATACATGTTAATATGAATATTTCAATGATTTGAAAATCATGATTTTATATTTAATATTTTAATGCTTTGAAATAATGCCAAGTCAAATAACAATACGAAGTGATAACCGTTTTTTTGGTATACATTGAATTGGGTTCCCAATGAAACCTTATTGACAGTGTGAATGAAATTCCTGAGTTTGGAATTAAAAAGAAAAAAGGAATTAAGTACCTTTATCACAATTATCAAGTTCGCTTAAGAGGAATAAGAAATTTATGGATCATTTCTTGTGTGAATAAGCAGTGTGTGAAACTACCTACACAGTGGAATTTCTGCTCAAGGATAGCTCTACACAAGGTTTATTAAAATAATAAATATACAAATCTCTTTTAGAGTTATTATTTAGTAACATATTTTACAAGTATGAAAGTGGTTGTGTGTATGTGGTTGCGTGGAGCTGGTTGTTCGGAAGAAACGCACGCACAAAACAAATGCATGTTTCCAGAGCTTTCACCGCCGCCAAAGCATTGGGAAAAGTTTATTAAAATAATAAATGTAAAAATATATTTTTTTAATTCTTATTTAGGAACATATTTTGCAACAATTTCTTCCTCCCCACAATATTTGAAACCCACGTTAATTAATAATAGTTTCAAATGTCAATTACTGATTGAAGGGCATTACTGAGTATGAAAGTAACTGTGCAAACGTGGTTTTGCGTATGTGGAGGCTACGTAGATAACAAATGCATGTGTGGAATAAAGGATTCATAGAATTGCTATGGAATGACACAAGTGCGGAAGCATGTTTTAATTATAATGTGTTTTCAACTCTTTTGGAGCTAGTGCATTTTCAATTTGATATTGATAGATTGTGCGAAGCATGGAGGTTTGCACAATAAAACTTGAAATCTTCGTTAGCACTTTGGCACAAGAACAATGCTTATTTTATTATTAATAGACTTTGTGGAGCACACTTTGCAATATGCATGTTGGTGGCCTATATTGCTACATAGGAAAACACTAACCAAAGAAACAAAATGTTAGGGTCCCACCCTAACCCCCTTATCTATGTAATGGGACCACGTCATAGTCAAGAGTCAATAAAGCCCATATTAATAATTGTAAGTGGTTAATCCGCAATTAATAACGGAATCACAGTTAGTTGCAAATGGGCCGTAGTATTAGATAGATGGTATTAGTAATACCACGGTATTGGCTCGTGGTATTATATGTATGAGTCATATATAAAGGATAGAAACTCCCTGCGAGGAGCATCGTGTCTTATTTTGTAATCGAGCTCTAGTCTATTGGAGGTTGCCCCCTCGAAGAGGCAAGTGAACATTACTCTCTGAATAATAAAATCATTGCTATTATGTGTTATGGGTATTTTTTCTTCGCATATTCTGTGTTCTGGGTATCTTTTCTTCGCATATTCTATATTTGGGTATTATTTGCAGGTTAAGAACATAACAAGTGGTATGAGAGCACTTTCCAGGGCCGGTAGGATCTCCATTTCATAGCAATTTTTTTTTTGGCTAGAGACGTGTTCCGGCGTCTTTAAACCACGGGATCTGTCGTTGAGCGCATAAATCTGTGGATTTGGGGAGGCATGTAAGTAGGAAATACAAGAGGTTGTCACGTCTGTTGGACTCCCTTGTAACCCCTATGGGTACCCCTTCGAGTAGTAGCACATTAGACAGAACCGCGCACGGACTGTCCTCCACGTACCCTCTGGGTATATCGGAAGCCGCCTAGGCTCCTTTGAAACCTTGCCATAGATAAACCGTCGGCCATCTTGCGGCTATAGTACATCGAGAACAGTACTCACAGAGATTACTTGCCCGTACGATAGGGTAGTCGGGTTGTACGGCTAAGGGTACGGTCGATCCTCCTTAGTTAGAGCCCTGAAACATTGGGCCGAGTACTACTGCCCGACCCTTATGTATATTGCAATCTGTAGCACCTGACACTCCTCAAGACGCTAGTTCCCTTTTCTATCATCATCTCTTCCAGATCCGCTTATGCAAAGGAGTGCAGCAGCAGCAGACATCACTCCCAATCAGCCATTCTGATCTATTAGATCCATTAGATCCGTAGAAGCAATCAATTCTGCAGCCCAGCGCTATCAGATCTGCCATTCAGATCTCTCAGATCCACCAGATCAGAGTTGTTGTGAAGGGTTCCTATACCGGGGTATAATTTTCGCAGGACTTTTGGCCGCATTTACATTTTGAGAATTTGGCCACTGCAGTATTGATAAGGGAGGAGTAAAACTCCGTTAGGAGTTTTCAGATAAAAAAAAAAAGTTCGAGATCTTTCGGGGCGCTTATTGGTGATCTAGCCCATCAGAATCACAACGACGAGCTGAGCACGGTGGTACCATTCACTTTTTAGTGAATTTTTTTTTAGGCGGTCCCACTTTTCAAAAAATCTCATTGGTGTATGGTAGCAACTAGAGCTCAAGCGATGGCCAATGAAAGGATGGACAAACTTGAAGAATCAGTGCATAACCTCGACATTCAGGTTACCAGACTACTTGGCATCATCGAAAACATAGTCCTTAAGGGCAAGGAGCACGCCCACAAGGAGGAGTATAATGGCCAGGAACACAATGAGGGTGATTCTAGCCACTCTCCTCACGTCTGGCACACCCACCCACAACCTAGTCAGCGACCTCCCAAGTTGGATATGCATAAATTTAACGGTTCTCACCCGTCGGCATGGATAACACAAATGGAGCAATATTTCAAACTAAATCACATCTACGATGATGAGACTCAGCTTATGTTGGGGAGCATGCACCCGGACAATGAAAGGTGGCAATGGTGGGAATGGCAGCAATGTTGCACTGGAACTTTTAGGACTTGGCCCAAATTCACCAAAGCTCTTCAAGACCACTTTAGACAGGAATCATCTTTTTTGGGTCGTCTTACTAAGCTCCGACAGACTGGTACAATGGGTGAATATATTACAACTTTTGAAGCCTTAGCCTTCCGTACTTGGGGTCTTTCAGATGGGTTCTACACGGAATGTTTTATCAGCGGTCTTAAAGAAGCTATCAAAGCCCAAGTCCTACTGCACCACCCTCCCACATGGACGGAGGCTTGCAAGGTAGCTCGTAACGTTGAAAGTGCATTATTAGCCCAATACAGTCACCCAAATTTCTCCGCTAAAGTTCGCCCCCCACAGGCTCACAACACGACTCAAACACTTAAAGTCCAAAAGGTGTCACCTGCGGAGATGGCTGAAAGAAGAAAGCAAGGCCTATGTTACTACTCTGATGAAAAATACTCCCCAGGGCATAAATGCAAGGAGCCCAAATTTTTTCAAATTGATGCCACTGACTACAGCTCAACAGAGGAAGAGCCACCACTGGAGGAACATGAGCTGCTTGAAGAAGACAACCAACAGGACAATGTCTTTGACGAACCAGTCATTTCGTTGCATGCTTTGGCAGGGATTTCTTCCCCTCAAACTCTCAAAATAATAGGTTTTATTAAACATCGCCCATTAATAGTCTTGATTGATAGTGGAAGTACACATAATTTCATCCATCAAAAAGTCGCAGAGGTAGTGCATTGTTTTGTATGAGCAATTTCTAACTTCCAAGTTCAAATTGCGTATGGAGGCACAATGAAATGTGAAGGCCGCTGTGAAAATGTCAAACTTCAAATGGGGGATTATCAATTGAAAACCCACATGTTTGCCACACACATGGGGGGTTGCGACATTGTCCTTGGAGCTGACTGGCTCCGCACTCTTGGGCCAATCACAATGGATTTCCAGGAGTTATATATGAGTTTTAAGCAGAACAACTACACACATACCCTCCGTGGACTTCAGGAGGGAGCCCCCTCTATCATCAGCTCGTATAGGATGGAAAATTGTTAAAAAGGGCAATCATGGAGTTGTAGCTCAATTTAATGCCATCCAGGCAGTCGAAACCAAGCTGCCGCCAATTCATCCTGAGATGCAACAGATTTTAAATAACCATCTGTCAGTCTTTGACAAGCCTCAGGGGCTTCCACCCTTGCGAGGGGAACACGATCATAGCATCACCTTGGTTCTAGGGGCCCAACCCCCAAATGTGTGCCCATACAGATATCCGTTGACCCAAAAGAATGAAATAGAAAAAATCATCAAGGAACTTTTGGAAGCTGGTGTAATTCATCCCAGCATCAGTCCTTATTCATCCCCAGTGGTCATGGTGCTCAAGAAAGATGGGGAGTGGCGGATGTGTCCTGACTTCAGGGCCCTCAATAAGTTGACAGTCAAAGATAAATTTCCCATCCCGGTGGTTGATGATTTGCTGGATGAACTCAATGGGGCTCAATTTTTCAGGAAGTTGGATCTTCGCTCAGGCTACCACCAAATTCGCATGAAGGAAGTCGACATCCCAAAGACTGCTTTCAGAACTCATGAAGGCCACTATGAATTCCTGGTCATGCCATTTGGTCTTTGTAATGCCCCCTCTACTTTTCAGAGCCTTATGAATCACATTCTCAAACCATATCTCAGGAAATTTTTCCTTGTCTTCTTCGATGACATCCTCATCTATAGTTGCACTTGGGTCGTACATCTTCAGCATGTAGATCTACTCTTGCAACTGCTCCGCAAGCATAAATTATTTGTCAAGATGTCCAAGT
>APFE030404065.1:77340-93431 GCA_000404065.3 Pinus taeda
ACAAGATTCCAGCCTCCGGATCTTGTGATGAGCGGATCCATCGATAGATGATTGTAGGGGGGTGAGTTAGCTTCTGGGATTTTGATTAGTGTCCTCTCTCTGATAGTTCTTGATTCCACTTGGAGATTGATGATCTCTTACTCATCCCTGGTCGAAATTAGAGAGGCAAGTGTCAGAGGGGAAGTTTCTGGAAGATTCTATGATCTTCCACCTCGCAAACTGTCTCTGCCATTTGTCCATTCTTGTCCATCACACCCTACAGAGGGGCCATCCAATATGCATCGCACCCTTTACACTAGGAAGGTGATATGCTTCGCACCCTCTGCACTAGGCATTCAGTATGGTCCAGTTTTGACCATTTCTGAGTAGTTTTCTGTGGAGAACTTCTGGGAGATGATGTAATCAGTTGAACTTGTTCCTTTAGGTAGTGAAGCAACACTTTTAGGGACTTAGGAGCCCTTAGTTTATGGACATTTATGATTGGGGTTGTAGTTCCCAAAAATGTCTATAATAATTGCCCCCTAAAGCATGAGGTCATTAATCTTTTGATGTCAGATGAAATGCTTTACCATGAGGATCCGAAGTTTTTTTCGAGCTTGGAGGCGACCTGTAATAAGATACAATACAACAAATTATCTTCATAATATTTTTCATGATATAGCTGAGGCGGGCATTCCCATGCTCAGCTTTATAAATTCACTTTCATGTACATAGGACAGACAACCGTCTGTGTAGCAGATTGATGATTCGGATGGAGTCATCATCATTTGATTTGGATGATCATCTGTTTGGCAATGATGTACATTTGATGTCTTTATATTCCTGAATATATCGCAACCTGTATGGATGAAACTAGATCCGGGGTTTTCAAAACTCGTTCCATCTTCACTCGGAGTACAAGTCGATCCATGTGAAAAATGTTCTGGAGTCGAACATGGAAAGGCATCGCCTGATTACTAGCGAATGATGTAAGTTGTTAACAGGCGCGAGAGGAGTCACCAATAATGTCAATGATCCTCAAGGCACTACAGTACAATTTGCGTGGTGTGAAAAAGGGACTTGGCGTCGAACACCACGCAAAATCTTCTGGTTGAAGGCCATTGATGTAAACCTGTCACCGAAAGTGAGAAACTTGCCATTGAGGCATGTAAGGTTCAAAGTACTGAAAGGGGTCGTTCCTAAGTCAACTTCTTGGATAATGAGCTGATGTCGACAAGAAGTGACCCGTCGTAGGAGGGCCTTAATGAATCCCACATCTACGACACGGAATGGAGCAAATGATTTTGGAGGTGAAAATGATCTGATGATACAGGGTTCAGCATGGCAGTCATGAAAGAATGGAGCATGAATGTATTGCAGCAGATGATACATAGGTGAATTCTCAAAGCGACTTCTCTTGAACATATCAGTGACACTGATGATGGATTGGTAGCGTTAACCCCAAAGATGGATGGTGTGACGGACCAATGGTGATATGACCAGTGAACGGAACAACCCAACCTGACTCAGATGCGGAGAGAAAGTGTCATTTCAAGAGTGACTTGCTACCAATAAAGTTTCTTCAAGTTTTCTTCCCAATTTTCCCCGGTCATTGCTGACCAATACCTCTTTATTTTTGTCAAGCTTGAGGAGGATAACATATGCTTGTTATATAATTCGCCCTTCGGGTGAACCTGTCACTATGTTTTAACGAGCCTAGCGACAATGAAACTCGTTCTCGTCCATTTGGACAAGTTTGTTGCTATTAGGTTTTAACGAGTTTAACGACAAAGATAACTAGGTCCTTTTCAATTTTAGAGAGTCTGAAAGGGAAGGAAAGGAAACTCCAATGATTTGTTTTCGTCATATAACCCCTTAAGTCTGAAAAAGCGTAAAATAATATGAAAGGGATGAATTTTCGATAGTTTTAATGAGCCGAACAAGACAAGTGCTCGATCTTTTTGTGTAATAATCCCTCAAGTCCAAAAAGATTAAAATATAGAGGAGGGATAACACTTCCGATGAATTTAACGAGTCAGAGAGGCTAATCGCTCGACAATATTTTCATATTTTACGAGTCAGTTTAAAAGAGCTTAAAGGAGACTCGCTTTCCAAGGAACGAGTGATGATTTTGGGTAGCGACTGAGTCCAGGAAGGTTTGGAATTTTCCAATCACGACAGTGTCACAAGGATGGCTAATAGAATCACTCTTCGCAGATGTTCCTCGAAAGGGGTAAACAATCAAATGGAGGCAAATGATCAGCGAAAATAGAGTGGAGGTGATGATGAGAACACGACCAAGGCTCAAAAGATGATGATAATGCATTCACAATGGTTATTTACCGGGGATAGGTTCATTTTTTAATGAGCTTAAACTCTAGGGGAAACATTTGCTCATTGCTTATGTTTATTTTTTAACGAGCTTGAATTCCGCGTTAAAACTGCTCTTTCCAATCATATAATAAGGATATCTCATCTAAGATGCCATTTTTATGGAGCTTGCACCTTTTAAAGCTTTGCCCTGGATCCTTTCTTTATGCAAGCTAGGAAACGACCAATCCTACGAGTTTAAAGGGTTAGAGGACCTACAAATTTAAAAAATAAATGGTCGCTCTTCACTTGCATGCAAAACGTTTTGCATGCCCCCAGGTATAATGAAAAATTTCCAGGTTACCATATAGAATCTCTTACTTTTGCAAGATAGTTTCCCGCCACGTTGCAGATAGAAACACTTCCTGGCTTAGTCCATCTGGACCAGGGTGGTTCTAAATCCCAACCTCCTAACCTTGATGAGGGAACCTTATTCTGGTCTGACTCCCTATTCTTGTTAGGATGAGTGTCGAACTAGTCATCTTCCTCCACAGAAACCTACTTTATACCTTGAGTTTCCCTGCTGAAGTAGGCCAGGGTGCATGCCCCCTGGGTTTCAGCCATATCCTCCTGAATCACTCGCGCTCATCAGGTGGACGGACTGGAGATCGATGAGACATTCCTTGTGTGGAAAGACCATTTAGGGATGGCATTTTACTATTTGCTATGTGTGAACTGGGGAATGACAGTTAGTCTATGAGCTTGACCACTCTGCCTTCATGCGGAAAACACACTACTCTAAAGAGTGAGGAGACGACGAATCCCATGCAATAAATATAGTCATGCCCAAGGAGTAGATTATAATCTAGGGGTCCTTGGACTACCATCATGTTCATGTGAATGGTTTTCCTTCTCAAAGTAATGGGCACATTGGGAAGGATCCCTAACGGTCGACTGGTTCCTTTGTCAAAGCCTGTCAGATTTCTCATTTCAGGCAAAAGCGATGGCAAACCCAGCGCTTTCCAAGCAGTTGAGGAAAGGATACTCACAGAAGCCCCTTCATCTATGATGGTACCATCCATGACCATTCTGTAAGCTTGTACAATGATTCGAAATGGTACACTAGCTGGTAAACGAGGTCTGCCTAGTAGATTCCAGTCGAAGGAAATGACTAGGTTGCTTGGAGGTGGGACCAAATAGACAGCTGGATATGACTCTGATGAACTTCCTTCCTACGGTAAAGGAACGGGTAGACTACCCCCAAGTTCATCAGAGTTTGTGTTTATGAAAAGAATTTGAATGGTGTCGTTCTCTTTCTCTCCAGAGACAATGGTTGGAAACTTGCAGGGAACATTCAAGGATTACAATGCAAATGTATATCAATAATCATCACTGAGGTAAGAATTCCCATACTCAGAGTAAATCAAACTCAATGAATAAGTACGAAAAAACCAAAATCATATAGATAGTATACACAATATGGATGCAAGCATCTATCATAAATGGGTCTACATAATCATGAATATAAAATCTCCTCACAACCTAGATTGATGAAAATAGATCCAGGGTCTTGATCTCCATCTCTTGATCCATAGTATGAATCTAACCATGCGAGTGAATGTTTCAAAGTAGAACATGGAAGAAACCACTTGATTACCAGTCAATGATGTGAACCATTAATAAGTGTGAGAGAAATCACCAATAATGACAATGGTTCTAAAGGTACTTCCAGTACAATTTATGGAGTGTGAATAAGTGATGTGAAATCAAACACTCATAGAATCGTTCGATCGAAGGCTAATGATGAGAAATAGTCATCAAAGGTGAGAAAAATTCCATTAAGGCAGGCAGGCGTCAAGGTACTAAAGGTTTCTAGATCAACTTCCTAGATAATGAGTTGAAGTCAATAGGAAGCGACTCGTCCTAGGAAAGCCTACCACATGAAACACAATGTCAAGTTTTTAAAATAGTTTGCAAGGACTGACTCAAGGATGGACGACGCAATTGAAGGCTAAAACTTGCAAAGGAACTTTAACTAATGTTGAACTTCTCTTGAACACATAACGAGACGATAATTGACTTGGAAACATTTGACCTAACGATAATACCCAAAACCATGAAGATTTTCAATGAGGTTCGATTAATTGTAAGATAAATGGACTTATCGACCTGGACATGAATGTGACAAAGTGTCATGTTTCAGAGTGACATGATACCTTTAGAAATGAAACATAAAATAGAAACCTTTTCCCAATTTCCTCCCACCATTACTAGCAAGTACCTCTTTATTGTTTACAAGCTTGAGGAGGATAACATATGCTTGGACTATAAGATCATCCTTCAGATGAGTCCATCAAATTATTTTTAACGAACCCTAAGAAGGAATGGTTCAGTCCCATTATGATTAATGAGTCCTATACTATTTATTTTTTACGAGTCCAGTAAAGGAGTAACTTGATATCGTTTTCTTGGAGAAAGTAAAGCTCAATGTTTTTTAGTTTTAGAGAGTCAGAAGAAAAACATAATAGACTCCATCAGGTTATTTTTCTTAATTTTTAGTTCCTCAGATCTGAAAAAAGGTTAAAATAATACAAGAGTGAACTCTATTGACCATGTTCAATCAGCGTATACCTTTTTCGTAAATAGTCCTAACTCAGTCTGTAAAAGGAGTAAAATTATACTAAGTGGATAGTTGTTCATTTACTTTTACGAGTTCAAACAAACAAGTACTCGACAATATTTTCATTTTTAAAGAGTCTGAAAAGGGCTTAAAAAACGACTCTCTGATTTTCACTTTTCGTAATTTTTTAAGAGCATGAAAATTGATAAAGTCTGCTAAATAGTCATAATGATTTATTCTCGCTTTGTAACCTATCCTGCACACTTAAATTCAATAAATCAATATAACTTCTCAAAAATATAAAATTTTCCCTCCTAAAAGGTTTTAAATATTAAAATAATATTTATTTTTAGCTCAAATACCTATAAAAGTGGAAAAAGTAAATTATTTCTCACCATTTGCATTTTTACCATTTTAGAGCAGAGAAAGGAGTTTTTTTCAAAGAAGTATATAGTGACGGAATCGTTGAACAACTTGAACAGCTACCAAGGTCAGCTTCTCCACATGTGCGTATTTAATCTCAGTGTTAGATAGATTTATACTCAAATAATAAATCACACATTCTTTGCTAGAATCATACTCTTGGACTAACACCATGCCAATAGTGGCATCAGACGCAGCTAGGTACATAAAGTAATCTTGATGATAATTAGGTGGATGAATTAATGGTGCATTGGTCAGTCCATGTTTTAATGCATAAAAATCTTTATCAACAAGCTCATCCCAAAAAAATGGAATGCCTTTTTTCAACAGTCGAGTAAAACCTTGGGTAAGTTCAGCATAATTGTGGATGAATCTACGCAAAATGTTTTCTTTCCCTTGCAAACTCTAGAGTTTTGGAAGGCTATAAGGAGCAGGAAAATTCATAATTATCTCTACCTTAAGTGGGTCAACATGAATACCCTCTTTCGAAACGATGAAACCTAGAAGTCGACCCAATTGTACACAAAAAACACATTTGTGTGGATTCAAGCGAATATTATAATGCCTGCTCCTAATGAAAATTGCTTTTAATTGCAAAGGGTGGTCTTGCCTTTTCATTGAATGAGTTGGTAGGTCATAAAAATAAGGCTGAACAATATGCTTGATATCATGGAATGCATAAGACATTGCTCGCTGAAAATTTGTGCCAACATTTTCCAGGCCAAATGGGAGTTTGCGATAAGAAAAAGTCCCCCATGGGCATATAAACACAGTTTTGTACTAATCAACAGGGAGTATGTTTATTTGATTATAACCGGAAAATCCATCCATGAAAGAAAAAATTTCATTCCCGGCACAGTCATCAACAATATGGTCGATATACAGAGTTAGATAATTATCCTTGGGACAAGCTTTATTGATATCTCTGTAATCAACACATACTCAGACAGTTCCTTGTTTTTTATTAACAGGTACGATGTTTGTTGCCCAATCAATCAAAGGAATGGGGTAAATGAATCATGCTTTCAACAGTTTTTCAAACTTAGTTTTGACAATGGCAGCTTTTTGTGGATTTATAAGACGTAATCATTGCCTATCAGGCTTAACATCTAGATAAGTTTTTATATCATGTACAACTATGCTAGGGTCGATTCTTGGAATTTCTTCGTATGGCCAAGAAAATATGGCACAGAATTCATGAAATAGGGCTTTATAAGTTTGAATCTCTTCTAAATAACAAGAATATCCTATATGAAGATTTTCAGTTATCCCTAGTTTCGCTAAGATGTCTATGGGTATCGTTGTTGATATATTCCCTAAATTTTGTTCAAAATCGAAAGGAAGGGTAGATATTGGATATTGAGGATTACTAAGAGGCTCAGATGAAAACATAGATGAGAAATTATTCTCAATTTTTTCAAAATATGGTAAGAAGGTTGAACGATGATGAGTATCATCCCATGGAATTTCGTCCAAGGTCATAACTTCCATAATCCTTTCATCAGTTAAAAAATTAGTGTTGAAAGGATCAAACATAGAGATTGGTTCCAAGCACGACAAATGAGAATATTCATCAATAATTGTATTCATTCAATTGTTTTCAGATGTTCATAAGTTGGAAAATGGTTGAATTTCCTCATAATTCAACTCAAAAGGGCTATGAGGGATCTCACTTCCATATAAGACTAATTCTGATTCTAAAGGTACTTTCCAGAGATTTATTGATTCGAAAGTACTTGATATAATCATGTTAATCTGGGCATCATTATGAGGGAAATTGGGTGGAGGGAATGTGAAAATTCCCCTCAAACATGAGTCTTTGAGAAGACCAACACCAACTTCTTCATACAGAGTTGTTGATTTTCCAACAAAAGGCACACTACTAGTGGAGTTAGGATATGAGGTATAGTAAGACAATTGGTTTACCTTCACAATTCTTCCTTTGTGAAGAAACATGATCATCCTAAAATATGATGAGACTACTACTGCCATGGCATAAGTCCATCTTCAACCAAGCAAAAGGTTATAGTCAAGTTGAGCATTAACAACCTCAACTTCTATTGTAACCGTTTTACCCTCTAATTTGATTGGTAAATCATTTAAAATACCGTAAGGATGAAAACATCCTCCATCAAAGGCTTTCAAAGTTGTGGGATATTGATTTATTGTTGGAGAACCTAAAGCTCTCCAACAAGAAATGGACATAATACATGTCGATGCTCCTTCGTCAATCACTGTTCGAAAAACTTGTCTAGTTTTGACATGGACTCGTTTATGAAAATCCAGTTGGTGTATGAGACGTGGGACATGATTCTCGAGATCGAAAACAATCAAATTGGAGTCATGATAATCTATTGCTCCAATTGTTGATAATAATAACTTACTTTGTGCTAGAAAATTATGCAACACTTCAAGAGCCGACATTGCCAAAGGTGACATAGCCAAATCTGCGATGATGTTAGAGTTCTAAATAGCCCTAGCATGAGGGTCAAAGGTTGACTTTCGAAGCATACCCTTAGGAGGTGAATGAATTATCATATCAGGGTTTGATTTTTCAATATGTAATAGTTTAGAAGAAGGGGGAGTAGATGTGGAAGTTTGACTAGCTAGACTGGAGTCATATCCATCTTCAACAAGACCCTTTGATGCATAATCTTTGGATCTCATTGCTACCATAAATTTGGAATACATCATCATGATATCTACTGATGTGGATGAAAATGATTGTTCATGAGAAACCATTTTGTTGTCTTGAGGAGGAAAGGGGTCCTTCAAAACAACAACAGTGGGTGAACCTTTGATAAATTTAGAAACTTTGGCATGATGTGGCCACTCCTTGGTGTAATGATCTTCAATACAAACTAGGCAAGGATAATGAGGTTTCTTCTTTTCATTAGACGATTCGTTCTTGTTTGATTTCTCCTTAAAATGAGTGTCTTGTTTAGCTTTCTATTTTCCATTTTTCTTATTTCCTAATTGCTTACCTTTGGCATTAGATGATTCTATGAAGTTAATCTCCAAAGTAATTTTGGGAGAAGGATCTTCTTTAGGTGAATCAGATAAAGCCAAAATCTAGGTTTTCTTAGAATTATTCTTTTTATTCTTAGATTTTTGGCTCACAGAATCAATCACACCATTAGCGGCATGTGATCTTGTAAGGGTTGGATTAGTTTGACCAGGTTGGGGTAAATCTGAGATCTTTTCATACAAAGTACCGAACTAAGTATAGATAATATCAAGGTATTGAGCACAAGAAATTACTTTCTCCTCAGTTACAACATGCCCTTTGGAAACATCTTTAATTATTATTGCTAAAAGAGATTTTATGAACCATTCGTCCAAAATTTGGTGTGGAATGTAAACTTTAACCAAACAACGTCTTTGTCTCCGTTCATGGATGTGATCTAAGATATGGGTTGACGTTTAAAATTTTAGTTTCATTATCATATTGAATGGGAAACTAAAAATGGATCAAAAAAGCTATTGCAAGTGCATTAAATGTATTGGAGGAAGCTCGTGAAAACTATACATACCATTTGGCTTTTGAACAAATTAAAGATCGTTGAAAAAGTCATAATCTAATAGAATCATCGATTAATGTCTTGGATGCACACCAAAGATGATAGGTTATAACATGGTTTGATGGGTCTTCGCCCAACTTACCTTCAAACTTAGGGATATCACTGGGAAATTTAGTAGGAATGGATGGCCAAAATGATAAATAAATAAGAGCATTAGTAGTTAACCTAGAGAGGTCAGGCAAATCCAAAGTTACAATGAAAGGAAACTAGCGGTTAGGATCCTGAGTTGTATATTGATAACCCTGAGGGATGAGTCCTGTACCGGGAGGAGGATACCCAGGATATCCTATAATAACATGAGCAGTTGGAATCCGCATACCTCTTGGATATCTAGGATGATCCATACCGTATTTTGGTTGCATAGTGCTGGGAACGGGTCCCCTGGTGTCAATTTTAGGGTTAAAATCCCAAGTTTTGGGGCTAACGTTCCAAGTTTTGTATAAAGAATGTACTATCGTTGCATTTTGTGGTCACGGAGCACAAAGATATAAAAAAACAAAAAAGGGTTTCTTCCCTTAGCCTAGTTAGTTTGTGTCGGCTTAATGAGATCCACCCTTGGTCCATGGGCCATGGGAATGTATAAAAGGGGGTCTTAGAAGAGTCTAATACAAGTTTTTGGTAGAGTTATAAGTAAGTTTTTGGGTTTGTGAGAGCTAAGAGTGAAGAGTATTAGCGTAGGAAGAGGCTCTACAACTCAGTGCGTAGAGGCCTAGGGTAGAATTCTGCAGCTGAGTGTGTGGACCCATGCAGCTGTGTGCGTAGGGAAGTTAGAGTCTGTACTGAATATCTGAACCATCAATAAAGAGAATTATTCTGAAGATATCTGCATATGAATTATTTTACTTTTGTTATGAATATTGCAATTATGTTATGTTGAATACTGGGTTTATGAATTAATGCTATATTGATGCGCGAATCTATGTATTTTACCTTGTCATATGAACGCATGTAAGAATATATGATTACGCATGATAATCATAATGAATTTTGAAGTTAACCAATACTTAAGCTAATCGGGGTAGACACAGAAGTAAGGATCATTATAGAAGTGCGTAAGCGTCTGAATTGGCTATTTAGGGTCTGTGAAGGATGATGGGAGACTTTCGTGGAGGCTTCAAGGATGAATAAGAGAAGTACATTGATAAGCCCTAAAGGGATTATTGATCTGTGTGAAGGCAGAGTGAAGATCTAAAAGCGACATCGCTACCATCTCAGGGTGCGAAAACTTGGTTCCTGCATCTCTCCATACTGCTTCAGGTGAGACTTTAGTTTGCGCTCCGTGGATTGATGCCGAAAGGGCCAGCAGTGTAGGGATTTGCTTGGCTACTTAATGTTGAAACTGGGTTAGGGCCCATCAAGCCAAGAAATGGTTTCGTTGTTGGGACTAGGATCTACATAACGAGATGTGTGATGTCGCATCATTGGAATCCAACTAAGAAAGAGATCAAAGGCTGGTTGGATAGAAAGATCCACAAACTCGCGACACAAGAAAACAGGAATTCATGATTGATGAAAGAATAGTGGTTGGATAGATATATGTACACAGAGATACATGAAATCTTCTTATGTTCCTTCCCAGTTGAATCTTATGAGTGGATTGTGAAGTTGGTAGACGACCAAGGGACGTGGAGGCTTGACAGTCTGATTGTCTAGACCCTCGAGTTAGTGCTTGGATTGGAAGCCTCTAAAGATAATATTGTGCATGCTATCGATGATTGGCTCGATTGTATCATAGGAGGGTTCATGACAGAGTTCACAGTCAATCCCTTGGTTAGTTACAATGAAGCAGAGCACCGTTTCTTCAAGGGGCCACGAGGTAAGTATTTGAAATCATTAAATACTTGGATTAAGTTGCTCTTGTGTGAAAATTGGGTTATGCAATTACCTTGAGGTTTGGGGCTATGCGAAGTGGAAGGAATTTTAGGGACGAAGGAAGAAAAGGCCTTGAATATAGCCTGCTAATTGAACCCCCTCTGAGTGATGATGAGGAAGCAATACAAGAATTTTTGTAGAGCATTGTTCAGTTGCTAAAGCAAGGGTTCCCATGAATACCTCATCCACCCACGCTACCTCCATCTTCACCTCCACTGGATATGCCTTTGCCTACACCATCGCCACCTCCACCACCTCTCAATATGGCAAACTCCGTAAAGTTACCTATGTTCAAGGGTGTGGGAAATGAAGATCCAAACCGGTTTTGGTTCATCGTGAAGGTTTTAAGATCAGGGTATCACGGGTGATCAAATGAAGAAATAAATGTTGGTTAGTGCTTTGCAGGACCGTGCACTAACGTGGTACATTAAGTACTGCACTGATAATCCAATTTTCACGTTGATAGATATCCATATTGCGCTAAATAAGGAATTCAATAGACCTAATTCTGAAGCACAATCAATTGTGGGATTCAAAGAGATCATGATGAATCTTGGTGAGACACCCTAGGATTGGATTAGAGATTGAAGTGTACGGTCCGCGAGGCTAACATGAATCTGACTGATGGGCAACACCATGAATGGTTTTTGGCTTCACTTCTGCCTCATCTAAGGGTTACGCTATCACAATAGAAGATTGGGACCCAGGCAGAAGCTCTAGAAATTGTGATGAGATTGCACGAGACACCAATGCAAGATGCTAATCTGGAGGTTTAGTAGATTCATGCATAGTTGTAGAAACTTTTCCTATAAATGTAGAGTCTGAAGAAAGTTAGAATAGCATGGCCCGAGGTGCACGAAGAAATTTGGTGCCTGAAATGCAAAAGCTAGGGGCACGACAAACATCACTGTCCAGTTTTCGCAAATTATGTTGCAGCAAGGGGACCAATGCCCTTGAGGCCAGAAGCTATAGTAGGGCCAAGTACAGGGCCTACGCTATGGTGTACTGTCTATCAAGTAGCTGGGAAACATGTAACAAACAATTGCCATTTGGTGCAGAAATTTGTACAGACACCACAACAGCTCTTCTGCAACTTCTGTCAATCAGTGGGTCATGATGAGTGCAATTCTCGGAGTTATGAATTAATGATTGATAGGACACCTGCATATAGGGTGCAGGCATAAATGTGGCCTCCAGACTAAGGCGATGGAGGAGCACGAGGCGAGTATCAGTGGCGCAGACGAGGCCATGGTGGACGAGGACTTGGTAGAGGTCAAGGGCATGTTATTTGTTACAATTGTGGAGGACTAAGACACTATGTGCGAGACTTCCTGAAACTGATGCATCTGTCATGTCGCTATTGTACTCAGTTTGACCATGCAATGGAGGATTGTCCTATATTGTTGGCTAATATATACAAGAAGGGGGTGCAACCTTAGCAACCAACTTAGAACCTGTAGATGATGAGGGTTAAGCCACTTGAGGAAGATCTTAAGGTAATATTGTGTTGTGGAGTGGAGCGACAACTGGTGGAGATAAGGGGAAGTAGCCTGAAGAAGGTGAGTGGGTCCGCAAAGCACCAGAAAAGGAGATTTGGTTCAATCTAGAACACGCGAAAGAAACATTTATGGAAGCGAAGAAAAGTTTCACTGAGGCCTCTACCTCAAGGAGTTAGGAGATGCCAATTGAAGAAATGGACCCATCCATGATTACCACATTCTTGGAGACCTACATGAAACTGCTACACGATAGCAAGGCTATGAAGGGACTGCAGGAGCTCATCAATAAGTGCACTGGGAAGGAAAACAATACTGATGGACTGTGCATGGTTAGAAAGATTCGTAAGCATAAGGCAAGAATTGGACATGAGATGAGGCTCACCACACAGATAGGCGAATATGAGATGGATCAAGTTATTTTAGATTTGGGGTCGGACACGAACGTTTTTCCGAAATAGACATGGGAGAGAATTGGTAGACCTGTGCTATAGTAGTCTCCAATTCAGTTAAGGATGGTGAATCAATAGAAATCATTCCAATGGGGAGGTTGCAACGGGTAACAATTGATATTGGAGGCGCGAGTGCACTAGCTGATTTTGAAGTGATAGAAATTGTGGATGACAGCAATCCCTACCCCGCGCTCCTTGGGATTGATTGGGTCATTGACATGAATGGGGCAATCAATCCAAAAAAGCAGAAGATGATATTTGAGAAGAAATCTCTCCACATAGTAGTGCCACTGGACCTTGCAAAAGGACCACGATGTACTGAATCGGTCCGTGATTATGAAAGCAATGATGATTTGGACCAGATTTACAAGATAACAGCATGAGATCAAGATTGGGTGAATCTGACAGCAAATGGACGTATTGAATGGGACTACGAAAGTTCCTGCACATCAGATTCAGATGAAGAACTAGAGCACTGGAAGGATCAAATGCATGAAGTATCTACATTGCGCTGCAATATGATGATCAAGTCATTGCGTTGTGTATCATCACAGGTAAGAAAATGCCTTACTATGATGGTTTAACTAATGTTGATCATTTTTTGGATGTGTTTGAGAGAGTTCCAAAGAATCATCACTTCCAAGCCTTGGATTGGGCACTGCACACTATGCCTGCGAGATGGCGGGGCACATGCAAGGACAGTTTTGATGATTGGCACGTATACAGAAAAATGATGAGAGTGCGGTTTGGTCACCCACAAGTGCGGCTAATTGAAAAGTATGATGGGAGAAATGATCCATGCAACCATTTGGTACATGTATTTTTTCATACCTTGGATGTTATACTGATGAATTGGTACTTGGAGACAAAACTCTGCCATGGCACCGAAGAATGGGATGTTTTGCGCCAAGGATTTTTGATGATGTTCAGATTTGAGGATGGGTTTGAATGTATCGATGAAGCATTGAAGGAGGTTAAGGAAACAATCTTCAGGATACCACATGATCCTCTAGATTTTATTCAACCTTATTAGACTACCTAGTTGAGCCATGCACTGGAGTGCTACAATGTAAGAGCAGAAGAAGAAGACGAAGACCCGAGGAAGATTAATATCCTAGAGACTGAAGGTCACTGTGAAGTTAAAGGACTGCAACTAGAGGACATAGACATAACCGAGCCACTCAAAACTAGATATGTGAACATTGGCATGGAGGCAAAGCCAAAGTTTGCAAATATTGGGGACTACTGGGATGAAGCAACAGTAGATAAGGTCGCTGAACTGCTTCGCAAATATCACGATCTGTTCCCCACAAAGTTTTCAGATCTGAAAGGAATAATAGGGGACTTGGGTGTCATGAAGATCACTCTAAAACTGGACGCGAATCCAGTTAAGCAAAGACCTTACCGCCTCAATCCGAAGTATAAAAAAAGGGTCCGCTTAGAGCTAGATAAGATGCTCGGGGCAGTTATTATTGAATTGGTGGAAGAATTTGTTTAGGTGAGCCCAATAGTAGTTCGAGAGAAGAAGTAGAAGGATTAAATAAGGATATGCGTAGATCATCCTATAGCATTTTCAAGTAGGAAGTTGTCAAAAGCTGAGAAAAATTATTCCACGACAGAGCGTGAAGGATTAGCTATGGTGTACGCGCTCCAGAAGTTCAGGAATTATCTATTGGGTGGACATTTTAATATGTATACAGACCATTTTTCATTGAAATACCTAGTCAATAAGCCTGTGTTGGGGGGGGGAATATGAAGGTGGTTGCTGTTGTTCTAGGAATATGATTTTGAAGTCATCGTGAAACCAAGACGATTGAGTGGAGGACTGGATCATCTATCGCACATTGAAACTGGAGAAGAGCCTAAATTGGAGGAATGACTGCCTGATGCACAACTCTTTGCATTTCATGTTGCGGATAGTCACTTTGAAGATATTATACACTTCCTGATGAAAAGAACGGCTCTAGAAGGATATACAAGTCAACAAAATAAGGAATTGGTGGTGCCCATAATAGACTTTTCTATTATTGGAGGGCACTTGTATAAAATGGGATCACATGAAATATTGCAACGTTATGTGCCACAGTTTGAACGAAACAACATCTTTGTTGAGGCTCATGGTGGAGCCGTGGGAGAACATTATGTGGGCAAAGCAACAATGCAAAAGATTCTACACGCTAGGTTATGGTGGCCGACATTGCACACGGATTCAAAAGTGTATTATAGGGCATGCAATGCATGCCGAAGGACTAGAAGACCCTTGTGGTGGGATGAGGTTTCGCTAAATCCGTAGATTTCATTACAACCCTTCGAGAAGTGGCTGATTGACTTTGTGGGACCAATTCAGCCTCCAGGAAAGAAGACGGGTGTGCGGTACATCATCACCGCGACTGAGTACTTAACCAAATGGGCAGACACACACCTTGTGAAGGACTATACAAGCGTGACAGCAACAAAATTCATCTTTGAGTACGTGATGACAAGGTTTGGTTGTCCAACAATTATAATGAGAGATCATGGTTCACATTTTCTTAAAGAGATAATCAACGCGATGATAGAGGAATTTCAATTTTACCATCAGAAGAGCACGCCATATCACCCGCAGGATAATGGGATGGTGGAAGTGTTTAATAAAATATTGGAGAGCACACTAACAAAGGTTTAAAATGCTCAAAGAAATGACTGGGATGTGCGTATACCTGCACTGTTATGGGCTTATAGCACGACCTGCAAGAAGCTGACTGGAAAAATGTCGTTCAGGCTGCTTTATGGTGTAGAAGCTGTGGTGCCGATGGAGTACATTGTACCTAGTCTGTGCATAGCATCATTCACAGGAGTGGTGGATTGCGGAGCCCTGGAGGAGAGGCTTGCGCAACTAACATAGATTGAAGAGGATAGATTTCTAGCTGGATTCCATCAACAAGTTTAAAAGGAGCGTGAAAAGGCATGGCACGAACAACACATCAAACTGCGCACCTTTAAGGTAAATGATTTAGTTTTACTATATAACAATAATTTTTATAAATTTCCAAGAAAATTCTAGATGCATTGGCTGGGGCCATATGTCATCAAGGAGATTACCGATGGTGGAGCAGTTCAGTTGGTAAAATTAAATGGATAACCCTTCCTAGGAGAGGTGAATGGTAGCCGATTGAAGCCATACACCGATGATCTAGCTAGATGACTACATGATGGAAGCGTAGTCTTAGTGCCCCAGGCAGTTGAAAGGAGGTGCGGGACTATAAAATACACTACCTAGGTTGTGGAGCTACGTGATTGGGCAACTACGTGCAATGAAGGAATGTCACAATGTTAGTAGAAATGTGTGGGGAGATGCGGTATCGAAGAAGGGACCATG
>APFE030404069.1:0-18284 GCA_000404065.3 Pinus taeda
ATCCTCTTGTTTGCATTTCAAGTTTCTAAGTTTTATGATTTCTCTATGATACTGTAGGGAAGGACAACCAGGATCTCCTTAGTTAGGAGCCTCTTCCCTTGCATATTGTATTGAATCTTAAATAATTTCATTAGACATAGAATTAGTCGCCTACTCCTGCACATATAGTGCCGGCATCATCAAAAGCTTACGAGTTTCCCTGGTCGATAATTTAATGCAGCAATTTAAGTCCAATAAATTGCCCAACAACCACTCTCTTTGGGGAGTGAAGTGAAAGGATGTAGCTGAGTCAATCAACCATGCCTCATGATCTACATGTGTACTCGAAGAAGCCAAGTGCACATCCCCACCTTCATCTGAGGTGGTTTTCAGCTCTGCAGAAGGAGCATCATCAGATCCCTTTCCTCTATCAGGAGCTTTAGATTTATAGTCCCTTTTGTAGTGCCCTTCCTTTCCACATTTCCAGCACACCACCTTTACAGGTTTTCCTGGAGATTTAGATCTCCCACTCGATGAATTATTTTTGTTTTTGTTCTGGGACTGTCCTTGTACAGACAAGGCATCACCATTCTGGTTCTCCATATTTTTCCGTCTCATCTCCTCCATCAGTAAGGATGAGACTATTTCATCAAACTGCAAGGCAGATGCATTGCAACCTATTGCAATAACAAGACTATCCCACGAATCTGGTAGAGAACACAACAAATTGATGCACTTATCTTCATTTGAAAATTTAATATCAACAGATGCTAACTGACTTACCACAGTATAAAATGCATTCATATGCTCTGTCACCGAGTCTCCATCTTTCATCCTCAGGTTATACATCTATTTCCACAGGAACAGTTTATTCACTAGAGACTTAGATTGGTACAAAGTCCCTAACTTGTCCCACAAAGCCTTCGCCGTAGCTTCCCCTGCTACATTCAGCAATACTGACTCTGAGATACACAATTGTATTGTGCTCTTTGCCTTCTGATCCAACTTCTTTCATTCTTCATCAGACACTCCCATTGGTTTAGTACCCAGATCTACTGCAATCCATTTATCTTTATCCACCAACAGATCCCCCATCTTGAGTTTCCACAACTCAAAACTCTGACCATTAAATTTACCGATCTCTATCTTTCCACTACTTGCCATCTTCTTTCACCACCAGAATCGATCTCGCAGATCTCCCACTACACAGGGTCTACCACAAGCCCGAGCGAAACCCCTTAGCAACAAAGGCGTCCCCTTGAAGCCAAAATAGCTCTGATACCAAATTAGGTTTTAACCCCGTGCAAAAATTACCTGCATACAGATTCTAAAACACATAAAATAAAAAATGCGGGAGCATAAAACATAAAACACATATACACAAAGATTTTCCCTTAGATCCCAAAACCAGGACCACTTGCTTGATTTTTCATTATGTTCCTTTCAATGTTATAATACATATTTATACATGCCGAAGCATCCAATACCATGGACCGAAAACCATTGCGTCCAAAAAACGTGTGCGAAAATCATGCACAAAACCACAGGTGGGTCTACCCAACCTAACATATGGGTACACCTCAAACCCCCTGTGACCCCCCCCCTTTCTAACCCCCGGTTAACTACGTGGGCTAGTTGTGGAAAGAATATAACACAACCCAACAAAAGATATGTATTCCATTATGCATTTCTATCGACAATGGAAACATTACATTTCGAGGAAGGAAATGATCATCTATAGAGACCACTGGCCCCTGTGTTTCATACAAACACAAGGAAATTAACAGAATGGTTGCTATCAAAAATGGTCCACATATCTACAACAAATTCATTTGAAAGTTAAGTACAAGAAGGGAAGCACCAATAATGTTGCAGGCTGCCTCAGCCAACCGTCGGTTATGGTGATGACCATTATGCTCGACTCTTGTGGACATGAAACTTCAGGATTGATGCATCTTTATAAGAGTGACATAGTATTTGATACCACATACCATATGCTTCTAGAAGGTAAGAAAGTTTAAGGCTTTCACCTCTAGGACACACTATTATGCCACCTAGGATACCTCTATGTTCCTTCAAGCAAGCGTTCCAAGATGATATGGGAGGCGCACTACGGTCAAGTCACTGGACATATCAGGTAGAAAAGACAGTGGTAGTGCTGTAGAAGAATCTTTTTTGGCCTAACCTTCGACAAGATGTTGGGAGGTACATCAGATATTGTACTACCCATGATATTTCCAAACCTAAAATCAAGAAGCAAGGCCTATATACTCCTCTGCCTACTTCTAGCTAGCCCTATGAATCCATCTCCATGGATTACATGTCAAACCTTGCTTCTACCAAGAATGGAAATGACTGTGTTTTTGTGGTCATCGACAAGTTCTCTAAGATGGCCATTCTAGTGATATGCAAGAAGAACATCACAACATAAGCCACTGCCAAACTCTTCTTTGAAAAAATATGGGTACACTTTGGGATCCCATAGTCCATTATCTTGGATCAAGACAGCAGGTTCCTAAGTACATTCTGGTAAAGCCTTTGATCATTGTTGGATACCAAACTTGCTAAGTCCATGGCCTTCCAACACCAATTTGATGGCTAGATAGATGTTGTTAACATGATGATCGTGCACATCTTGCGCATGTTAAACTCGAAGCATCCACACACATGGGATGAAAGGATCCCCTATGTCTAGCACAACTACAACAAATCTCTCTACAACTCAATTGGCCACAACCCCTTTCAAGTGGGATTAGGATTCCAACCACTATTTCCCATTGATGTTTCCATACCACTTGCAACTAGTCAGGAAGATTAAGCTCACGTATAGTTTGAAGCTGATATAGCTAACAACTTCGTTGAGCACATTCAAGACGTCCTCTAGCATGTCCGTGAAATATTGGATAGAGAAAATGCTAAGTACAAACAATTTCATGATCAACATCATGTGCCACACAAGTTCCAAGTGGGCGACAAAATTTGGTTACATTTGTAGAAGGAGTGCCTCACTAGGGCCACTGCAAGCTTCACCCTCTCTGATATGGGCCTTACACCATCACTAAGGATGTAGGGGATAATTCTTTTGAGCTCAACATTCCATTGTTCCTTAGCTTGCACCCAATATTCAATGTGGAATTGTTGCGGCCATACTTTCCCCCATTGTTGAACACATCTAACATCGCTGAGAAAATGAATTCAAGCTATATCAAACATGCCACAACTGATAGGATCATAGACACAAAGATCAAGAACACTCACTAGTAGAGGATCCAGCTATATTGAGTTGTCAAAGTAGGCCAACTCCTTCACTAGGGTAAGTGGCTCACAAGGGACCAAGTTCAACAAATATTTCCTCACCTCATGGAGGTTCTGCACGCAATGGAGACTATTTCTTCCTAATGGGGGAGGAATGATCCAAGTGGATATTAGTTTCCACTCGCCTATTCCACCTAGACCTCTAGTCGGTTCATCATTTTCCTTGATTATAGCACAATTTAATATTTTTGAAAATTTTCGAGTTCTAAACTTCTAGAGCTATTTTGAACTCCTAAACGACGTTTTTTTGAAGTCTGTAGCAGGCCCAAAACAATAGGCAAGGGTTTGTTGTAAATATTGTATTACTTAAAGAGACATTTCTAATGAGGTATAATATGCACCAAACATACATCATATGAGCAAGTTACGACTCTAGGAAGTTGGCTGCCTAACTAACCCCAACAGGGCCCACAAACTCTTGGTGTTCCATCTCCTAGGGTTAGGTTTTGGTTTTTAGGGTTTCCTTTTATTTTTGAATAATAAAAATTCCCCTGAGCCTCATTATAACATAGTTTAGAGGCATGTATTTGCCACATCTCTTCTCAGAGATAAGTTACCATCGCTCGAGCTAGTATATTTCCATTTTGTATGTAAGAATCTTCCAATTCTTTGACATTAATGAAACGAAGATTTATTTATGTTGCATCTCTGTGCTTATTTTTATATTTGTATTTTGTTTCGTTCCTACATAAGTCTAGATCACACACCTATTTGTCTTCCTTTTTCTTACAACCACAAAGGATTTGGTTGTTGTCCCTTGTTGATCTCATCACGAGTAGTAGGATGCGGGAGGCTCCTGTGAGAAAATAGGATGGGACATAGTACATCATGAGAGATAATTCCCATCAATGGCTTATATTCAAGGCGCAAGTTTACAAATACAAAATTTGGGTTAACTTGATCTACTAAAAATATAAGATATGTTTTTCCCCTAAGCTCACACATAGGGTGATGCATGACACACTTTTTGCAAGACATTCTAAGGTACTACATAAGCATATTGTTGGGTAATTTAATTGTTGATTAAATTAATTTATTAAATTATTGACCAAGGTTTATGAACTTATGAAGTATATGTGCATTATATATGCTAGGATATTTATTCTTGATTAAAGTGAATAATTACTAATTTGAAATTCTATTCTATCTATGATTAATTCTCATCAAGTATACACACATGTTATTTCTATAAGACCATTTGAGCTAAGATTAGACTCAAAGAAAAACTATGCTAATGTTCAAGAATTCAAAACTAATTTAATGGACAAGAATTGAAAAACATTCTAATTGATCAGAAATGAAAGTCTATTCTATTGAGCAAGAACCAAAGTCTACTCTATTAAAAATAAATCAAAGACTATTATCTTGAACAAAAATTCAATCCTAATCTATTGAGCAAGAATTTAAATTTAGTGTATTGAAGGAATTCTATTCTAATTAACTGGAAAGTAAATGAGTCTATTTAACTTTATGCTACAGAACTTGAACAAAAGGAATCTAACTATGAGAGTAGAACTAGAAAGAGGAGTGATCAAATCATGAATTGAATGAAATTTGAAATCAAGCAATCTTTATAGATTACTAGTGTGCACTTCCCTAACTCAAACTAATATGAGAATTCAAAATAAATATGAAATTATATCTAAGACTAAGCATGAGATTTATATTAGCAAGCTATGAAAGAAATATTTTTGGGGTTTTGGTTTTAATGGCGAGCGCTCAACTTGTTGTAATCAAGAAGATAATGAGTAAACTCTATTTGAAAACAGAGCATTAAAAAAAAAAAAATTATATAACTGTTTGAAAACAGAATCGAAATGAATCCTAGAGAAAGAATGAAATTAAAGAAACTATGTTATCTCACAACTCCACAAGGTGCTCTCCTGGAGAGCGCGAGGCAATGGGAATTTAAATCACCAAATTAAATCACCAAAGGATTCACAATTATGCCATAAACAAAGTAATTGCATTTACTGGAAACAGAGTCTCTAGAGAGTAACAATAATTACAGATTAAAATTTGATGTCTTTGCTTCCATATCGGAGCAATTTAACTTGTTTCTAAACTAAAAAATTCTAAGAGGTAAATCTTGAGAAGCAAGTCCTTCAATTGACAACTAATATTTCTAATTAGAAAAGAAATATTCTCTCATGATTCGTTACGAGAAGAGAGAATCATGAGACAATTTTTGATCAACACATCATCAATTAGAAAATTCAAATCATAAATATCGCTCACTTGATTATGCACTCACCTAATGATAAGACTGTCTTTCTTAAAATTCTACGTGAGAATAGACTTCTACAACTAGATTTGAATTTTGGTTTGACTATCCATAATCTCAAATTATGTGATCTTCCAGGTAAGCTCACTAGGTGGATATCCTTATATTTGACATTTGGCATTTATCCATGTAACCTGTTCATCTTCAAACTTACGAGAAACTGTTCAATCTTGGATTTAGCAATAGAAATGATGGTTAGCTATGGAATGTGCACCTTTCGGTAGCTTTAACAATGTTTCAATCAATTTCACAAAAAAATTATAGATTATGAGTTGTGAATGAATGATACCTTTTATTATGGTTGAGCATGACCTAGATGGCCTTATAATTCATGAATGAAGTAAAACTATGTGTAAAATGTACGAAAGAAAGGGAAAAAAGGTTTTTCAAAATGATGAAAATCCAGGGGTTCAACACATATACAATATTTGGTAGAATTCTCTTACAAGAGGGTGTCTAGAATCCAAGCAGTATTTGAGTGTATCATCAGGAGACGAAATATCAAAGTTTGTTGTGTGATCTGGAAAGAGTAGGGAAATTTGTCATGCACTAGATTGACTCATGGTACATGGTTTCTGTCATTTGGTTGCACATTGGGATCAAGTATCAGGCACATATGAAACCAAACAATTAGTATTACTTTGCCACAAAAATCGGTTATGACCAGATTGGCGTAGTGGTAGCATGACAATTTCCTTTTGAAATTAGAATAGGAACCTCACATTATAGGGCTTGACAAATCAACTACCATTATGGATGAATTGGTATTTAAAGGGGTAGGTCACTCAAATATTCAATTATCTTCAGTTTGGAAGAGAGGGTTTCACTTTTTAGTGATTCCTTGATGGTATCAGAGGAGGAGGCAATGGTTAGTACATGCGGACAAGGACCCCTTTTAGTGTGAGTTGAATCATACTTTCAGGAATTCACTCTTGAGGTAGATGGGGTGGGTTTCCTAGTAGAGAAACTTGAGTTGGAAGGAATTTTACATTATTGAGATGCTATGCTTACTGACAGTATATAAAGGGGCCTCTAGTATATATGCCTTCTGGGGGAATGAGTGGAGCGAGAAATGCTTCAGATGATCAGGATGATTTGGGACCTTGAAATCATGAAATCCATTCGTTTTGGGGTAGAAAATTGTTCTAAAGTGGCTATGAAGCACACTTGGAACCCTGGTATTAGTTTAGATAAGATTATGGAGTGAGATAATGCGATGACATTGCTTGAGGACAAGCAATTTTGGGAGGGGAGACTATAATGTCCCCAAATTTTGGATTTCCTTGTGGTGAGATCAGGAGAGATTTCTAGAACTTATGTTAGCTAGGTCACAGGGGTAGGACTATATTATTGGTGGGCCCAAAGAGTTTTGAGAGGTTTCTATGGGGTTCAAATTGGATTTCTTTCCATATTTCATTATCAGGATGAGTTCCACACGACTCACTCTTGGTTCTGCCACATTCCAGTGATTTCCGTAAAACATGGTTATAGGCATATTTCAATTATTTGCGCTTAAGGTGTTGTTTCAGGCTGATTACTTGGAGAAACACCTTAGTGTGATAGCTTTTTGGAATCAAGGAAAAAATATATACATGGTAGGATGATAAAAAATGGCTTTGGGTGGCTGGTGTGACCATAAAGGTGAATTAAGCATTTTGCGTGGTTGAAAGGGTTTTATTTAGTTAATAAAAGTCACGTTATTAAATACGATCATAAAAGTAGTTTTATTATTTAATTGGAGGGAAAAGGTTAAAAGGGTGGAAAAAGAGTCAAGTGAGTGATTAGAAAGGGATATGAAGGGATATCTCCTCATTCTAGTCTTTTCCATTTGAGAAAAAGATTTTTCTGAGAGCTCTTAGAGAAGAGTTTACGGTTTTTGGAATTCCTAAGTATGGTTGCTAGTTTCGGTGTTGAAACTATACACCCTAGCTAGTTTGGGAGTGATATCACTCATATTTCATCATTGTGCTTCATTGAAGAAGGATATTTGAAGGAGATAAATGAGGTAAAATTGCTATCAATTTATTTTAGCTTCTAGCATTTAATTTTCCTAGAAGGCAAAGTTATTATACAATTGTGGGTCAAGTTTCATGGAGGAATGGACCAAGTTTTCAAGCATTTCTTGAGAACCAAGGAAACCATTTATTCAATGGGTCAAATCAGCTAGAGGAAAGAAAAATTCTCATTATTCTAGATGGATGTGTTAATCACTATTAAAGGGGTCAAGCTCTCCTTGTAATGCATGCAAAAGGTCCCATATCTAAATTTTAGATGTGCTTCCTTGTGTTGACTGAGTTCTACTCCAAAGAGGAACGCGTTTACAATGATCTTTAGAAACTTTCATGACTTGATACTTCCCTTTATTCGCTGGGAGAGTTATTTAGTATAAGCATATAAGGACAAGTTTCACTCCCACATATATGTATACATATATATATATATATATACATATCTATATACATACATACATACATACATACATACATATACATATACATATACTTATACATCTACATATACATTTGCATATACATCTATATATAATATATATATATATATAGTATTATAATATATATATATATATATATATATATATATATATATATATTATATATATTATATATATATATATATTATATATATATAGTTACTCCCTCTTTCAATGTTGTTTTAGCTTATTTTTTCATTGGCATGCATTCTCACAAATTTAATATAAATTATTTCCATTGGGTTTGAAGTCTTTCATAAAGCATATTGGGTTATGAGTGAGTTAATTTTAATTAAATGTAAGAAATATGCACCTATAACCATGTGTTATTAATTTGTTTGACCAAATGTACGATTGGAAACTCAGTCAAAACTCAAATATCTTAAGGGAAAAATTTGAGATGTATTAAGAGGGTATCTTACAATGCCACTGCTGTCTCTATTGTCAATTCTGTGAAATGATGTCACTGGTAGGTCTTACACACATGTACAATCCAATGTGCCACAAATATTTCTTGTGCCTAACCTTAAGCTGTCTCAACTACTATGTTGGGAAACACAATATCATAAAATCATATGACAATTTACCTTTATGATCTTAGTGACATAAACCCTAGAAACTTGTACAAACAATATGATCTTTGACTCAACAACAACAATAGGCGACAAACAATTTGGTTCCTAAAAGATACATAGTAGCTTTATGCTTTAACAAGAAACACTTAATAGCTCTTACCATCACTAATTTTTCAATTAAGATCAAAACCATAATATATTCTCTATCATACATCATTAAACTTAGATATACCATATCTTCAATACTTGATGGTGATTGTAGGTCCATACTCAATCAGGATATATAAAAAATGATAGTGACTCAATTCAAAGCATTGTAGAGATCAATTTTCAAGTTTTTTTATTTTTTATTTTATTTAGGTTTACCTTTATAGGTAAATAACCCTTTTCCATACCTTTATCAATTGTTTATCTAATTGTTATCAATATATAAAACAATAAATTTACGAAGTAAGGATCATACTATAGAATATAATACTTTAAGAAGGAGGTCTATAGTGATACAATAAACTTGACTCATGAACGATAATTAGGATCTAAATTAGGTCTCCTTCTTATCTAAAATATCAATGTGTGACTATTAGATCTATTATTTGAATACTCATATATCAATTGAAGGATAAGTACAACTTCCACCTTCTACCACTAATTTGCTTTAGACAAGCTCAATATATGGTCCTCAATATTGGCACTTAAGAAACTATTATTGTATTTATCAAACCTCAAATATGACCATGAATAACTGTACCATGCTATTTTCCTTGCACCTTCAAACAATCCCAAATTAACCCTTACAAATGCTTCAAAAAGGATGCTAAATTAGACCTTGTTCGACACCTTAAGAAGACATTATTTATGTTTCGAAGTAGGCCTAGATCAACCTATTATTGTTCTCTTTATTCTGTGGTTAATAGGATTAATCTTTCTTCATTGAGACTCACCCTAATCAGGTCTCTTTGACAGTAATATGATGGCTTCCTATTGCGGCTGTAATTAGCCCTTAAACTTTATAAAAAAAATTGATCATGTTCAACAACTAGGAGCTCGTTTTCAACAAGTATTTTTCTTACAAATTTAGCTTCAAAATTCTCATTAGAAACAACCTTAGACAAGAAATTTGTGCCTCTTACTTTTTCATCAAATTCATCCTTTAAAGTGTTGAATTTGTGCCATAGAAAAGTCAATTTTATGCCTACAAATCAACTATGATTTACCTTAGGAAGTGCCTTGGAATATGGCCTCAGATAGGTTGAATAAAATTGTTAGACATGGATGAATTGTACCTCAGAAAATGGCCTCAAGAGGGAGCCTAAAACCAAATTTAGATTTCCCTAGAACAAGGCAGAAAATAGCCTTAGGAGAAAGGATGGAAGAGGCCTTAAAGGAAGCCAAATAGTGCCTCAGAAAAGGGCAAAAAACCAACTTCATATTGACCTTTGGAATGCCTTAAAAATGATCTATGCACAGTGAAGAACCACCACAAAATGATGGAAAAATTAAGTCCACAAACCCCTTAGAAAATTTGGCCTTCTTCTTTTTCTCTGTGTGACTACCTTAGCCTTGTGAATTTGACGAAGATTAATAAAAAAAAATGATAAACTTGAATAATACCTTTAGGAGGGAAATAAGTGAACTATATATACAAAATGAAAGGGAACGATAGTGGGTGGGGGCATCGAAGACTTTCCCAAAAGCCTCTTAAACTATGAGCCAACCTAATTTATAAGCACTAATATATTTACTTTTTATGGGCCGACCTTAATTCTTCCTTTGAGGCCGATTTCACAATGAATTCATTCACTTATGGAGGGCCAACTTTGACAACTCAAGACTCATATAAATTTTCAAATTTTTTCTTAAATATTAATTCCAAATAAGACCAATCAAAAAGTTGTGTTTCATCATTCAATTTGGGCACCATGACCACACTATTGGGGATCTCACTTTGATAAGGAATATCTCGTCAACCATGAGGAGTTACATGGCACAACACCTACCATTAGAAACGACATGATAAGTACAATCAATTGATGATGGTCTCACTTTTGAATTCGTTGTCCTTCACATTCATTTTCCTCATCAAATGTGGGGAATTGTGACCATATTGCAAGGGATTCTAAACTTTTGGGCTTCTTCTCTATCTTCCAGGGAAATTCGTTCATTGGAAATTCCAATCAATGCAATTCACTGGTGTATATTAAAAGTTTTCAAAGACTGACATTGACATCAAGGACAACACCATTCAACATTATTGACAAATTTCTTGTTCTTCAAATTCACTCTTTCATTTCATGATTTTTTATATTTTTTATCATACATTACATAATTAAATGTAGTTGATTCCTTCTAAAAACCAATGGGGTCTTCATGAGTCAACTCTTTTGCAATAATCTAGCCTTCAAACATTCACTTCTCAACCAAGTTCAACTTTTCAATAATTTCATTATTATCATCAATTTCCATAACTTGAATATCTATTTCCTTTGTTCAATTTTTGGTGTTTCCTTCAATAATGTTTCTCTTCCACTTTGAATTTATAGCAACAACATGAATTTTCTCTAGATTATGTTGGGGGTGATTACTATCGCTTCCTTCTCCAACACTACCACTTAAATTCTTTCTCTATTCTCTTTTTCCCTATTGACTTCTCCAATGTGATGTAGAAATACTTGTATGAGGTTGTTGGAGAGTTAAATAAGCACTTATAGAAACATTTCCATGTTGTTTTGGTTGTTTGTTTGAACTCTGCAAGGTAGTATCATATTCATAATATGTTTGAGGGGTAATTAAGTAAAACCCAATTATCTCCTCCACCTTCTATGTTCCTTTCTTGGGGTGGGGGGAATTAATGGGAAAAATATAATGTTAATTCTTTCAATTAAACACATTCAAATAAATATTATAGTCATCTAGATGAGAAATTCTCTTGATACTTAAGTGACCACATTTCATAAGAAGTGGTATGAGCCATTTCTTCCTCTTCTCATTAAAGAAATGAACCCAATTCTTGTAATCTCAATAGAATTCTGTTATGAGGAAGTTATCACATACATAAATTAGAAGCACAAACATATTCCCATCAAGCCCAAAAGGTATCATGAAATATCAATCTTCTTGAACTTGAAAACACCTTTTCCTCCTAGAAAAGTTAGGGCTTCAGTAGAACGTATACTAATTAAAGAACACATCAACATTTTTTTTCATTTTATAAGGAAATGATTTTGTACATGATAGAAATGGAACTAGGTCTTGTGCTTTCATAATGATGGATGCCCAAATTTTATTGGCTCCATGTCAAAATTTATGTGCCATGAGCTGCGTAGGACTTTGAAAACATTATAGTAGACAATGGACCATATGCTCCAATGTAGATTGCAACTGTGTGATGCTTGTAGGTATTGGCATATTAACAATTATTGCAACTTTGGCAAGATCCATTGATACACCATCCTTATGTACAACATGGCCCAAAAAAGTTCCAAAATTCACAACAAAGATGCATTTCTTTAGGTTTACAGAAATTTGCAACTACCTACATCGGTCAAAAAAACCTGCAATAGATTAAAGTTTTTTTTCAAAAGGTTGTAAATTGTACAATCATCCATATAACTTTGAGGAAATTATGTATATAGTCACAGAAAGTTGCAATAAATATTCTGGAAAAGACAACTGGAGAGTTCTTGAGACCAAAAGGCATAACATGATAGGCATGTGATCTCCATTCAGTGGTAAAAGTAGTTTTCTCCTTATCCTCCTCTATAATACTGACTTGATGGTACCTAGAGAACCCATCTATGAAAGAGTAATCTTCATGTCCTGCAAGATTATCTAACATTTCGCCACTAAAATGAGTGGGTAATGGATCACAAAAACAATAATTATTGAGGTTTTGGTAATCCACACAAACCCATATATCATCTGAATCTTTATTATCTTGAATAACTATAGGTTGATCCATTCAACTTTATCAATAGGAAAAATCAGTCTCACTGCTAACATTTTGTCAATTTCCCTCTTAACCTTTATTTCACTATTGGATTCAAATGATAAGGAAAATGTTTTATTGGTCTAATCAAGCTCCGAAACAATTTTCATTTCTCCCATATCTCCTTTAATACATTTTAGCTTTGAAAATAATGCAGAAATAGATCCTCATACTCTTTTAACAAATCAAAAATGTCTTTAGTAGTTTGTTCATTCCAATAATCACCAATGGATGCCATCTTGGGTTTGTCTTAAGAGCCAATATTATGTTTGTGCAACTCCAAAGGCTTCAAGTGTGGATAATCTTTCATAGGATCATCCTTAATGCTCCTTCTCCCGTCATATTATTTAAAGGATAGGTGCCTTAACTCCTCTAAGTTGTCATCCTCAAGTTCCCTTTTTATCTTGCCACAAGCAACTGCCTCTTGAAATCCCGACTTAGGTAGAATTCTGCAATTTATATTACAGATGGATTCAACAAACAGTTTCCTAGTAGGGAATAATACCCTCTTGATTTCATTTAGAGCTTCAACAATCCATGCATCCTCATCTGCAAATTTGAAATCGCTGCAAAATTGAGAAATCAATGCATCCTAGTTTGTTGTCATCCTCTTCATTTCTTCCTTTAGAAACCAAGCTTGAGGAACTGTGCCAAAATCATGAATGAATTGATGTACACATAGTTCAATAGGAAATTCAGTCTTCTCCCAAACAACACTACAAGCTTGAGCATGCTTTTATGGGCTAGTATCACTTTCATAAATAGGGATTACAATCATGCCCTTCTCATGTACAATGAATCAACATGTCATAGTAGATTTAACTAAGCCCCAAGTTTGGAAGTGCTCTCAATGAGATCCCCACCATCGGGCATGAGTAGCTTGTAAGGCAACATTCATTAAAGGAAACCTCTAATTTTCTACAATATTCAATTCAACTTCTTTAACAAAATAAACTACAGGACTAATACCATTAAAAGTAAGATAATACCTTACCTCTGTACTGATCCATCTAGTACAACGAATAGTAGTGCATCACCTAGAGTACAACTCATGGTCTCCCTGTTTCCATTCTTCCAACACAACCTCTAAACCAAAATTTAGATGTTGAAAACTCCTCCAACTGAGAGAACCATCTAATCAAGGATTAATGTAATCCTCCCTCTTCCTTGTAGTTAGCTGATATATTTGATCTACAACATTATTTTCCTATGCCTCATCAACGGGCTTCGTGAACCTAGGACCTTGGTATGGATCAAAAAGTTGAATAAACCAAAATTCATTGACCTCAAAAGTCATGGTTTTTTGCTTGATATCAATGATGGTAGAGTTTTCAAATTCCCAATCAACTCCTAATAAATCCAGATAAGGATCCATGTCCCCAATAATATCAATGACTTCAAAGTCAACACAAGTATTTGCTCTAGCAATGTCTACTTCTACATCCTCCGAATGACAAATAGGGAGAATGAAATATTGGTTGGCCATGCACAACTGGATCAAAGATAACACCAAATTGTCCCTTCCTAATGCTTCCTAAGTCTTCCACATCAAAATATTCACATAAAAACCCAGATCCAACAAAATATCTTTAATTTGGTATCCCACAATATAAGCATCGATGCAAAATTCCCTTCTAGTTCTACGCTTGTTATGGTGAACTCATCTCCTATGTCATTTTGGAAACTTCGTGGAAATGGGAAATTCTGAAAGCTCCTCATATTTCACAACACTTTTTAACTTCTTCCACAACTAACCAGACAATTACTCATCACTCAAAATATGAAAGAATAGTTTGAACCATTTCCATAACGGGTTGTGATGTCTTTGAAGAGAAGTGAGAACTAGTTACTTATCTTCTCTCATGCTATACGGATTTGGTTGGTAAGAGGAAATTAACCATTTAAATATTTTAGCAGTGTCCTTGTAGTAATCCTTCTGTTGGATAGGTTCATACAATCTCCTTGGAAATGCATATTTTATAATGATAGGATTTTCTCGTGCCTCTTTATCATCTCCAGTCTATTTATCTCCTCTAGTAATGATATTAATATTAGGCTTTGGAAATGACTTTGGATTTCTAGGTTTTTCGTTGATTAAGTTAGTGCCTCTGGGAAATCTTTGGTTGTGTGAGCATTCACCGGGCAATGAGAACACCAAGGCCTCATGGCAATGGAAAGTCTTAAGAAAAATGACCTTCTTGGTCATAGTTATAACATCATACTGGACCTCTTCCTCTAGTCCCTCCTCTATATCCCCCACCCCCTCTTCCTCGAGGGGACTCATTGGCTCGAAATGTAGTATGGTATTGATGGTCAACCAGAGCATCCAAGTCTCTGCAATGATTTGTATGATGAGTGGCAGACCCACAAAACTAACATAACATATTATTGGGGAGATTCAAATATTTTTGTAACACAAGCCAAAGTCCAGGAGAATGGCCATAAGTGCGACAAATTTCAGAATATTCATTAGTAGACATACCTTGCTGATTAGGAAATGTGTGGTATTGGGTATGTCCCTAAAAGGGAACACTTGTTAAGACTTGCGTGAATCATCCAAAAGGTCTTGTATGTGTTGGAGGTGGTCCTAGACGTACTGTGGAAGGTCTTGCACTTCATTATCTCAAGCACTCTGTGGCATGACACCCCTCAATATGATAGATTTTACACCAAACTTCTAGTTGGCTAGGTTTGGCAGCGTTCATATCCTTGAGTATTTTTGTCAAATCAACAATTTGATGTTGAAAAACAGTTATAACAGGATCACCAAAAACATCACTTTCTCTAAAGTCATTAGGATACCCTACGATTGCTTCAATATTCATGGCCTACTTCAGTGCACCATGTATATTACCAATATTCTATTGTGTTAAGGGAATTCTAGTCAATGGAAATAAATTTTTGATGAGCCAATACCTTTGGTGATGTGGATGAATCAGATAAGTGAACTTCCCAACAACATCTTTGAACTACTGCATACTTTCCCATAAAGTTTCTCCTTCTCATCGCTTGATGTCCAACAATTCAGCCAAGTTGTGTTTCTCAGTCTGAGGTAGTTTATATTCCTTAATGAATTATTGTCTAAAAGTATCTAGAGGACAATATTGAACTATCATTGACTATTTAATAAACCACCAGAGAGATCTATTTCTTAACGTAGTGTAAAATCATTCACTTTAGAATCACTTGGAATCTGTCTAGCCCTCCAAATAGATTCACATAAATACCATTGTTGCTTGGTTCCCTCATCTCCTCGGCCTGAAAATTTAGGATACCAAGTAAATGATCCAGCTACATTCCCATCCTTTGAAGTATGACTAGGTGGAAATAAGATGAATCCTCTTGAACTAGGTTGTGAACAATTTGTGAAATGAGATTGACTAATGCTACCAAAACTACTAGCTACATACACCTTGTGAACTCTATGGAATTTCAAAGCCTTGACTAATTTGGAAATGAAAGTTATGAGATTTTTATTTTTTCCTAGTGCTTTTGTTGATTTAATTCCTTATGATTCCTCATGGGATTTACTATTTATATTAAAATCTCCTATATAATCTCTTCTAGATTATCCTCTTGCATTAGAACTCAACCCTTCTCCTACTATCTCGTTATGCAATCCTAGATTGCTCAAAAATTCACCTATCCGTTGTAACTCCCTTCACCTTCTCCTAATATCATGTAACTTGCATTCCCTCCATTCGTCATATATGTTTGCCCTCCTAATTTCTCTAAAGTCATTTTCCTTTCACAACTCTTTCTTGTCCATTGCAACTCCCTTTCAATTTCTGCAATTGGTCAGTATCTCCCCCCAGAACCCCACCCCCAGAGGATTATTGAAATGGAAATAACCTTTATTCCACCATGAAGACATTAATCTACAAAGGAATTTGTTTTAGAAAACTTTCCCTTAACATGTAATTGAATATTTCTTCCATTTTAGAGAACAATTGGTGATTATCTACAATAAAATCAATGATATATCCTTCCAACATGGCTTGTGCCAAAAATTCAATGGCTTTGGTGAGTTTGTTGTCCAACTGATGCATAGTAGCCAGATTGGTTGTGGTACAGGTCCTAAAGATTCACCCAACACTTCCAATTCTTGAGGTGTATTTTTGTCTATTCAACTAATGATACAACTCCTCAGGGAATTTACATCAGAAGATTTCATATTGATGAACCAATCTAGATACCCTCCATGTTTAGAGGTAATTTAAAACCTTATCTCCTTGGGGATCCTTCCTATAATTTGTTATCTTTAGTATTATAACGTGTCCTTCTACTTTGTTTAAATTTCAAACGAAACATTACAGCAACATTATAGCAATAGTTTGATGTCATAAAAATGGAATTAAAGAATTGACGAATGGTTGCAAAGTGATCTAACCAATAAAATAAAATAATATAAATAATTACAAAATAAATGTACCCTCCATGTTTAGAAGCAATATGAAACATTCACTCCTTGGGGATTCTTTGTTGAATTGGATATCTTTAATATTATAGTGTATCCTTCTATTTTTATTTATTTATTTCTAATGCAACATTACAACAACATTATAGCAAAATTTTAGTGGCGTTAAAGGAAGGGGAAATTTTTGCAAAGTGATCCAACCAAGAAATGGAAATAGAACAACAAAACTATATTATATGGAGATGATTGACATGGTATAAGGGATTATCTATTGATAGTTAAATGAGAGATCCCTAAAGACTCCAAATCTTTCATGTTGAAAGGATATTGATATGTAGGTTTTAAGCCCGTACAGAAATTACCTACATACGAATTCTAAAGCACATAAAATAAACAATGCGAGAGCATAACACATAAAACACATATACATAGAGATTTTCCCCTAGATCCCAAAACTGAGACTACTAGCTTGATTTTTCATTATGTTCCTTTCAATGTTACAATACATATTTATACATGTTGAAGCATCTAATACCATGGACCGAAAACCATTACATCCAAAACCATGGACCAAAAACTATTGCATCCAAAACCATGTGCGAAAAGCATGCACAAAGCCATAGGTAGGTCCACCCAACCTAATAGGGTCCAAAAGCAAAATTTTCCAGGGCACTACCCCAGACCCCATAAAGTGGGGTTACTTGCACCCCACAAACCCCCTGTGACTCCCCTCGCTATGCAATCAGCGCAATGAAGGGGGGCTTTGCCCTCCTCCTAACCCCTCGGTTAACTACATGGGTTAGTTTTGGAAATAATATAACACAACCCAAGATTATCCCACTTGTTGTTTTCTTTCCATAGGGGGTCACAAAAGAGCTTAGTCATTTATCTAGCCCTACAATGCCCATTGTTTCTCTACACCAAGAGAACTTCTCAGAGCTCACAAATTTTGTCAATGCATCTGCAGTATTCTTTAAAGTATCCACCTTACCAGCAACACCTTTTTGTCTTCTATCATATCCTTCACAAAGTGATACTGAACATCAATTTTCTTTGTCTTTGAATGGTAAGCAGGGTTCTTTGCCAAGAAAATTGCACCTTGGCTGTCACAGTCTATCCTTATAGCTCCCTATACTAACCCCATACTTGAACACAACCTCTGAAACCAAACTTCTTCCTTGCTTGCATGAGTGGCTACCATGTATTTTGCCTCTGTAGTTGATAGTGCCACTACAGATTGT
>APFE030404076.1:0-52869 GCA_000404065.3 Pinus taeda
GACGCCATCGAGAAAGACTAATAGAAACTACATTCAGGATGAGGATAATGCAGATACATGATAGAGCTCTACAATTCGACTCTCCTGAAGTCAAGAAGCAGGAAAAAGGTTGGGACCATGTCAATATAAACATGGAAACAATTCCCACTATGGTCCTACATGAATTTCATCAATATATAACAAGTGAGCTCAAAGAGCATGAACAACGGACCTCACATTTAAACATTCAGTTAGAGCAAGAGCATGTTGCATTGAAGAAACAACTTGACTAGGCCATCAGACAAGGAAAATGTAGAGCTACAATAGTAGAGATTGAAAGAGGTGGTTGATGCCAATTGCAAGGAAATTCCAAACATGGATGTCCACGAGGATGAATCAGTATAAGACAAGGTCGCGAAGCTTGGCCTTATAGTCAAGGAGCAGAAGGATAAAATTGTCGCAGTGCAATTTAAGTATCAGATGCAGATCAATGAGCTACAATTGAAGTTGCAGCTAGCCACATCACCAGAAGTGTTCAAACAAAGGGAGACAAACTTAAAGAGTGGGATGGGCAGCATCTCTGCAACGTTGGAAGACTGTGGAAAATCACTGGATGCAAGCATGCAAATTTGGACTTCACTGCAGGAAGTTCCAAATGTTCAGAAACTACATGACGAAATTTTTCAAAAGAAACATCAGTTAGAAGAAAGTTAGACAACTACGAAGACTTTGCCAATTTCACAAAGGCTTGCAAAAATTAATGAGTCAAAGGAGTTGCAGAAAAAAATTGAAGAGTTGAAGAAGGCACAAAGTTTGATAGAAAGGACTCAGCCTTTTTTAGGATGAGGCCCTCCAGCTATAGCAAGTTGTGGATGAGAAGCTTCAACAACTTCGATAAAGGAAGATAGAACTGGCATAGAAGGCGACAGACCATGTCACAGAAGCACCATTATAAGAAGTCAATAACGAGGAAAAGAAACTACCATAGATTCTGCAATAATCCAACAACGCATAGAACAAAATTGTAGACAAGATCAAAGATAAATTAGTTGAGTGACTCGAGACGAGTCACATGTGAGTGTTGGTGGCATGTTGGGTGCAACCCAACTTGGCCAAATTTTGGGCAAGGATTCCGAATTTTGTGGAGTGCGTAATACAAAGGATGTCTTGAAGTATGAAGTGGACCATGTAGCAAAGCAACGGAGGAAAACGAATACTACACAGTATAGGAGCTTCATGGGGAAGCCCCTCACTTTTTTTAAAATCATATAATATTGTAAAAGTTGAATGGTTTTGGACCATAGTCCCTTGTATTTTGGAAACCATGGTATTGGGTCCATGGTAATATAGTGATGTAATCCCTTAATGTAATAGTATATATAGGGATCAATAATAAAGGAGGAATGCATCTAGGCTTTGCATCCAAATCTATGTTTATGTTTGTATTTTTGTGATCTGTACTTCAAAGAATGGGGTGAGGATCCACAGATGAGTGTGAAAAGGCTTGGGTATGCAACTTAGTGCACAGATTGTTCGAAACTTAGTGCGAAGACAACCTATAGCTGTGTGCACATGAAAAGAACTGTTTGTTGTACCAAATTCTCTATTAGAAGCAACAGTTCTTGTGGACGTAATCCCACATTGGGATGAACCATAGTAAAATCTATGTCTTCATGTGTTTTTCTTATTATATGCACTTTATTTCAGTACTATGAAGTTTATGTATATGATATGTTTAAGTGATGAGTGTAATTATGCAAAGTAGTTCATGAATGAAAAGTAACTTATAAGTGTTAAAACATAAAAAAATACAAAATTGCCAGCAGTATCCCTGAAGGTTGCAAAAACGTGGTTTGGAACCTCGGAAAGTCACTTCAGGTGAGACTACGACTTGCTTGTAGGTCATAGCCAAAAGGGCCAGTGATTGAGAGTTTTATTGGTGTACAGTAAAATCCAAACCTAGGTCAACCCAAACTAACCCAAAAACTAGGCTGCCAAATGTCCCATTGAGCCACTCTAAATCATTTAATTCCCTAACACAAATGGATCTCATGATACCGGGGTCTCAAAAAATCTTGATCATCATGAAGTATTCTTTTCTCCACTCGCTTCTTAACAAGGAATAGACACCAAAGGCCCTTTATATGCTTCCAATATGTAGAACATATTGATAATGAAAAATATTGATCAACTCCTTCAGAATATGCTCTATTGGAAAACCAATTCCATGGACCTTAAGAGTGAAATCCTAAAAGTACAATCTAACTCACCTTGAAAGGGGTCTTTGTTTACATGATCTAACCATTACCTCCTCCTATTGATCACATTTCCATGCTAGTGAAGTGATCCATAATACAAACAAAACATTGGGAAGTGAAATGATTTCCAAAAAAAATAAAATCAAATGGAAGATCTAAGTAATCTCCCCCTATAGAAACTAGCTCACCCCTAAGGGTGATTAAACTACCAAGTCTTGTAATGCTAGGATCCCATGCTAATCTAAAAAAAAATACCATGTTGATACTACACCACTCTGGTCATAATTGAATTCACGTCATACTCGTAATAGATCCTCCTCTCTTGTAAAACTCAACCACAATACATGTAATGATCGAAGCTATGCCCATCATTTAATAGAAACTCAGCAATATCAGAGCCTTAAGCAAAGTCTTTCGGTAGAAATCACATCAGAAAATATCGGAGCCTACCAATCCATGACTAGTCTCGATCTTGAGCAACAATAGGGTAAACTTTCCTCACTACATGGTGAATGTCTCAGTGACTTCAAGTGCCGACCCAAGAAGGAACTAGATGAATCTCTACCATAATGCTGCTCATCAAGAAGTAGAGTGATTCCCTAATCAATTAGATCCCTGGATCCCATAGCCAAATATGTTACTACATAGTTCTGATAGTTGTTGGAATCCATGTGTGCCTCATATTTTATCCTTGTGCACAATAAATATATAGAAACTATATATCATTAATCAATTTGACACATGCGAGTAGTTAAACTTCCCCACGCCCACCATACCACCAACTGAAATATGTTATCCCATCTCCTGATGTCATCCCCCGATACTACTTGGAGCCTCATCCATTGTACCTAATTTTCATATAATGCCTCTGAATGTCCTACTAAAGGTGTATCATGGATCTCCCTAAATGTGAACTCAAGGGAAGAACATATCCTATCTGTACAATCAAGTCACACCTTGACCATATGCCTTAGCTAGGAAGTCTCTCTCATGATGAAATATGTCTCATCTAAAGATCTCCGATCAGCCTCTCATGAAAAGTATGTTATAAACTCTTTGAATAAGCATAGCCCACATAGTGTTAGAGAATGGCCTCTTATGTGAGATCCTTAAGTCCATTTGTAGAGCAAAAGGTCGCCCAGTTTGGGAGCATGAGCCACATGTTGTCAGAAGTTTTTTTTCATCCCTTTTTGTTAAGAATGATATTTCCTCTTTTAAAAGAGATATAATAAAGAGATTCATGTATTAAGAGAATCCAGATATGTAGTAAGGGATTTTTTGGTGAACTATGTTATCAAGAGGAATTTGCAAATTCTATTCATGTGATTGTTTTCATTCAATTGTTTTCCTTGAAGTAGGAATATCTTATCAAATTGAATGATTAGGAATATGAGTTTGTGGACTATATAAAGTATCTTTGAGTAAGGAAAAACTAAGTAAATTTATAACCGTTTGATTTCATGATCATTTTGGTATCATAGCATGTTAACTTTTTTCCTTAGCATGAATACTTACCAAGCTATGAACTCACGAAACAAGAATGACTCAAAATGGTGATTCCATGAAATGAGATATCCTTCTCATCCTCCCTTTGTAAAACATTTTAAAGACTCGACTTTTATTAAAATATTTTTAACTATGACAAAAATAGCAGAGGAAATGTGTAATGAAG
This sequence comes from Pinus taeda, assembly GCA_000404065.3. Classification (NCBI taxonomy): domain Eukaryota; kingdom Viridiplantae; phylum Streptophyta; class Pinopsida; order Pinales; family Pinaceae; genus Pinus; species Pinus taeda. The sequence continues at coordinate 3,910 of APFE030404076.1, forward strand.
AAAGAGAAAGTCTTGAGTTGTGAAAGCAGTTGAAAATTTTCGAAAATGAGAAGCAAGAGCTTCGAGATAAACTCAAAGAGATGGATATAAAATTACAAGTTGCAGAAGAAGCCTTCAAAAAGCATCAAATTTCTAAGGTAAATGAGTTAAGAAATAATCGTTCATGTTTAGTTTCATCACACTAAGATGCTTGTTTTGATCACAAGGCATTCACTGGGGGAGAAACACCATACCAAGTGCATTCATATTGGGGGATATATAAGGCCTGAAGGGTTTTTATATTGGAAAGTATAAAAAATGGAGCTCAAATTTAATGAAAAATATAAAGGCTTATAAATTTTTTTAATGAAAATATTGATACCTACAATATCTATTGAAAGTAGGAAATTTTTAAATTGGGAAGGTGTATTGGGTTCGTATTGGTAGGGGGTTAAATAATGTGATGTTTAGAGGTATTTTCCAACATGTAGTATAATTAAGGGTATTGTTTAATATACCATGAACGGGCATGATATGTCATAGGTTCATTGAATGATTCCCTTGTGGTTTTTGTTCCTTTGAGAAGCACACTTGAGGAATTGAATTGAAACTATTATTGAAAATGGGTTACGAAGGAAAGGGATCGATAATACATAGCCAAGGAAGAAGAAAACCCATTGAGTTTGAAGACGACCTTGACATGCCAGCCTAGGATATGGTAAAGAGGAGGTTGGAGACTTTTCCAAAACTGTTGAAGAAAGTGATGATTCGAAATAATTTCCTAAATAATGAGATTCATCTTGGAATATTTTTGAAAAAGACTACTATCAAAGGTATAGGCTCAACTATACTAATGTCCCTTTAAATTATAAGAAGCATGGTAATGTCTTTTGTGATTTATGGCATAAAATTCCATGTTCATTTTATGGGCTAAAAAATCATAAAGTTTCCAATTGTTGAAAGAGAATGTGTATGTATAGGAAAGTATTGTCTACCAGGAAGGAGACACTACAAAAAGACTAATCTCCATATCGCAAGAAAGAAAATGGCAAGAAGGAGTTGTAATTACAAAATTATTGCACTCATTGTGAGAATAGTGTCCACTGGTTTAGGAAAGAATGGAATGTTCATCCCTAGTTTTTTCCAAAGTATGGCAAGGGAATTATGTAAGAACTTGCAAGGAAAGAGGCATCAAATGAAAGAGTTAGTCTAGAAACTATAAACCAAGAAGAAAAACATGAAGTAACACAACTCAAAAAAGAGGATGAATTTGAATGGCTAGGCCCAAGAAATGGATGTGGTTCTCGCATAACTAATTATTGATTATAGCACCTCCATATCATTTTTATGTTCCTTTATTGAAAGTTATGAAGAAACTAATCTCATTTGTATGAGAAAGTAAGGGGAATGGTGAGTATAATGGGTTGTATTATGATACTGTCGTGTTGACTTGTGGTTCGATGTGTGAGAAAATACTACTATGTTATCTGAATAGATGTTTAGATAGGTTTCATTTAAGTCATTGTGTTAAAAATTACGGCATTGTTACTAGGAAGTCTTACCATTGTAGAAGCTTAAAGAAATAGGTTTCTTGCTACCTAGATTTAGTTAGTGAAAGAAAATGTCAACGAGTACATGCTTGTGGGAACCATACTTGAAAATGGTGATGTTGTGATGGGTATTTCCCTCTTTTCTTGGTGATTTGTGCTAAAAATATTCAATCTAACAATCACAAATGTATTGCTACTTGTTATAGAGGTAAGTATACACCTTGGCTAGTTATAGTTCACATTTGTTATGCATGTGGTGAAGCAACATATCGGGTTCCTTGTGGAGTAGAAAGGTAACTAAAGCCACCCAAGAGTCCCATAAAATGTTATATTCTTCCTCAATATAGGCATGGGCCCAAATGCATACCACATAAGTGTTAATGAAATTAATTTCTTGTGTACAATGTCCCATGGGTCAAATCCCACATATGCTATGGTGTAATCCAAATCTCACATGAAATTATAGTGGCATATTACCCATTATCTATGCATAGATATTTATCAACATTTCTTGCTAGAAAATGTTACAATCATTTATAGATTTCATGGAATTATTGGCAATGTGGAACCCATAGCCTACCTAGATATTTTGATGGCAACAAGATCTTTTGGCTAGTTGTGCCTTCCATTGGTTTCATAAGCACGCTGATGGCTTTGATGGAAATCGTAGATCTCAAGTTCATTGAAAAAGTGCATTAAGGCCCGTAGGATTTCATCTCTAAAACCAAAGGATATCTTCTCTAGCGAAGATGCCAAGATTAATTTCCAAGGTCTAAAAATCATGTTTTGGAATCTACCCATTTTAGAGGATCTTGGGCTTGATATACGTCACAAAGTTCTAGACTTGGGATCAGATTTGGAATTCTTAATCTCCCAATGCGAGAAAATTAGGTCATCGAAGTTGGATCTTCTTCCATTTTTGTATGGGAAATGGATAGCTATGAAATGGGAAAAAAACCATCTAGTTTATGCTGGAAATTGCAGTGTCAACAGATGGAACCAAAGATTAGAGTGTGCTTGGCTCCTCCACTATTTTATTCTAACCTCAACTTCGCAAATTATGATTTTAGTTCAAGTCCTTTGGTTGTAGTGATAACAAATTGGAGCTTGGGTTTTAGCCTTAGTGCAAGGAAATTCCCTTAGTTTTGAATAATACATGGCTTCAGATGGTTTCATGTTTAGAGACATGGGCATGGACGAAAAGTATTATAATGTCCTTGATCCCTTAGAAATATTATGACAAAGTCTATTAGCCTAAAGTGGTTCCCATGGGCTAAAGCAGGAAAATATTTAATAAGGGGACTATAAATTTCCAAAGGAAACATTATAAAGTTAAAAAACGAGAAATGGTGATATTTCATAAGGAAGTGAGAAGTAACATTAAATTTATAAAGTGAAATATCATAAAGTAAATTTATTAAAGTGAATTTAATAAAAAAGGAAGGTGAAAAGGCAACCCTAAACTCATAAAAGAAAGAAAATGAGGAGACTCTCCTCATTCATGCATTTTAGAGATTGGAGAAAGAGATACTGGAGAGAGTTTGGAGAAGAAGCTTAGGGTTTTGGAACCCTACCCACCATGGTAGACTTCAATATTGAAACTAAACACACTAATTTGGATCTGAGAGTGAAATCACTGAAATTTCACCATTGGGCTGCAATGGAGTAGAATAATTTTAGTGAATATCAAGTTATTGTGGTGTTATCATTTGAATTTGTTTGTTGATGGTGTTTTCTCTATAAATATTTCTTACAGGTAAGTGCCAAGGAAAAATCTGGAGATTTCCATGTGGGAAAATGAGTCATCAAAGTTCACTAGAACAAAGCCAAGAAGAAACGAGCTCCTCTACTTATGAACCAATTTCTCTCAAATTTGTTGTATTTGAGTTAGGAAGAAAAGTTTCGTGAAAGGACTTTGGGTACCAAGATATGATTTCATTGTCTACTGGAGGTTGAGTTGTCTTATCTCCCACTGAATCGAAGTTTTGATATATGAGTTAGGAAGAAAAGTTTCGTGAAAGGACTTTGGGTACCAAGATATGATTTCGTTGTCTACTGGAGGTTGAGTTGTCTTATCTCCCACTGAATCGAAGTTTTGATATACCAACTCTTCCTTCTTGAAGGTAGAGAATTTCTTGAACTAGAGGAACATTTTCCTAGAGGATAGCTTCCATAGGAATCACCCTACTTATGGTAGGCTTGATCCATTAAAGTTTGGTGTGATTTTAGGGAGAAAAGAGGGTCAAATCCCCTCACTGCTAAGATTGTACATGTGTTGTACGTTTTCTGGGTTGAGTTACAGTCATGGTAGATCATGTGTGACTATTCTTTTAATATGCCACTATTCTTGTAGCATTGAGTTGTATTTCTCCTTGGAGAGGCTTGTTTTGAGTCATATGATGACTCTGTGGGATTTTTGAGCCATTTATGATGATATGGAAGGTATTGCGATGTATTTATGATGTCCAAAATGATTGTGATACCCTTGTGTTGACTGTTGTTGGGGACATGTTGTCATATCTGGTCCAAGGATTGATATTGGGCACCATTTTCCTCACACTCATGCTGAGATATCATTCTAGCTATGTTATATCATATGCATGTGTATTTTTGTTGGCTACGATCTAAATACCAGGTTCACACTCTTGTTTAATTCATTGTATACTCAATTTTATGAATAAAATAAATTTTCTTGTGGAATAGTCTATTAGTATCTCAATTGTTCGATTATTTCTGGATTATTATAAGGGGTGCATTTATGGCTTGAGGAGGATATTGGTTCATTTTAATCATTGAATGTAATATCTAGAAGTTAAAATTTTAAAGTGAGCACCTAAAATTAATTGTTTGAATAAAGACTTCAATGAAACTCAAATTAATAACCCAAAAAAATCTAGAGGAAAATTAGAGGTCTCATAAGGAAAAAAAATACAGAGGTATAAGAGCCTTATTCTTGGTGCAACTGTGGGTTATTAGTTTTAAAATTAGTTGCAGATTAATGGTTCTTTCATGATAGAAGAAAATCCCTATACAAGGATAACATATAGGAAGAAACACACTTACAAAGAAGTAACTCCCATTTCATAGGACAATATCCTTGATACGAAGAGTCAAGAGACAACAAGAATGGGCAAGGAGATAGATAAAATGTGTGAGATTGAAGAGCCTAATATGGATGAGAAGGGAGAAAAAGCCTTTAATAGTCTAGTCATTGAATAAATGAATTATGTAGAGGGAAAAAAGAGATGATAGACTTGATGAAGGGCATGGAAAATACAAGGGATTCCACTGGGAAGGAATCACTGAATGGGGAAGGGTCCAACAATGCTGAGGGCAGTCAATCCCATACTGATGAGAAAAACCAATAACACACAACTAGTGAAGTGCCAAAAATCCAATATGCCTCAGTTTGTACATGAGAATATACAGGACTTAACAGAACAATCTAATTTTGGAATCCCTTGTGAAGACTACATGGAGCAGTACCAAGCATTGGGATGGGACTTCCGTGCTGCTATGAGTTTTACTTATTTGTGCCACCTTCATTTGAAGATCAGGTCCTAACTATCTCAAAGATTCCCAAGGCAGAATCAAGAGCTACAAAAAACATTGGAGGAGGTAACCATCCCCTATTTTGATGGGTCATCCAAGTGTTCCACTTGATCATAGGTACAAAAATTGGACACTTATTTTCAATTGCATCATATGCCAAAGGATAAGATTGTAAAATTGGACACCTTGCACTTGAAAGGTGAGACCCATGAGTGTTGTTACCATGGGTTGGTGAAATTTGGGCATAACACCATCACCTCATGCACATCGTTCACTCAGAGATTTATTGAGTGCTTTGACATGAAGGATCCAAAGATTCATTTTAGAGAGCTACCACAAATCAAGAATACAAGTAGTCTGTAAGCCTATATTAAAACATTTTAGAGGCTCATGATCATAGTCATAGATATTTCAGAGGCCGGTTTGGTGATGCTCTTTGTAGAGGGCTTGGCATAACCTTTACGTAAATGGGTCAAGAGTTTTGAACCCCGCACTTCATGCGAAAATCAACAAAACCAAGTACATACAGTATGCCACTTCAAAAAATAGATTCATCCTTAAGCCTTCTTTCCCTCAGAAGGGTAAAGAGGTCAAGCCCCTTCGAAAGGAGTGGATTGAGAAATGAAAGATGGACGAGGAGACCTGAAAAGAGCTGAGGAAGAAGAAACTTTGTTTCAACTGTTAGGAACCATGGGCACCAGGGCACAAGTGTGATGGAAAAGACAGTGAAAATGACAATGGGGACAAGGAGTAGGTATCAGGACTAGTAAAATGACCAACATAGGGATAGGTACATGGGAATATGCACTAGACTGTTGGAGGTGAGTCCTCACATGCAAAGGGAAAAGATCCTATTTTTTCCTCTATGTCAGGATTCCCTAGATATCACACTTTTAGTGTTAGAGGGGTTATAACTAGGTATAAGGTGACAATTTTGGTTAATGATGGAGCTTCTCACAACTTCATAGATGCCAAGTTGTTGAAAAAAAGGAAATTCCTACTATGAAGTTCGATGGTTTTACATTCGTCATACTAGGGAAACATTAGATGGAATGCAATAGGTACATTCCCAAGAGACAACTCACCATGGGGAATTATAAGATGACAGATGACTTCTTCACATTCGATGTGCCAGATGCTAGTGTGGTGTTGGGGTTTAAGTGGTTTTACTACATCGGGAAGTACACCATAGACCATCAAAACATGGAGATGGAGTTCAATTCCCCAATATATGGAAGAAAGTTAGTTTTAAGAGCCATGCATAAATACCCTCCAAAGCCTGTATCATCCATCGACATGGAGCTTTTATTGATTTGAGGTTATATCGAGTTGGTAGTAGAGTTCCTTATTACAGACAATAAGCAGCCGAAAAATCCATGACAACACTCACATGACAGACAAGTATTTCTTTGTAAACATCATAAAGATTTTATTGATATTCCTCCAAGTAGACCACTAGATAGAGGCTTTGAACATGTTATAGACCTTGAGGAGGATGTGTAGGTAGTAGTAACCACTCCATATCTACATTCCAATATTTATAAATATGTAATATAGAATTCCATTAAGGTGCTATTGAGGTTGGGCCATATTCGACCGAGCTCTAGTCTATTTTCTTCTTCAATAATGATGGCTAAGAAGAAGGAAAACACTTTGCATGTGTGTATATACTACCAAGATATCAATAAGAAAAGAACCAAGAACTAGTATCTTATTCCCATGATCGATGGATTGATGGATGAGTTGAAAGGTGCCAAATATTTTTTGAAGATTGATGTTTGTTCTGGCTATCATCAGATCTAGGTTTTGGAGTAAGACATCCTAAAGGAAATTTTCAGGTGCCACTATGGGCAATACGAATTTTTGTTTATGCCATTTGGGTTAACCAATGCTTCCATGAATTTCCAGTCCTGTACAAACCATGTGTTCAACAAGTCGTTGTGGAATTACTCACTGGTCTTCTTCAATGACATATTGGTCTACAACAAGACATCAGAGGACCACTTAAGGAACTTGGATGAGGTGCTGGGAATTCTGGAGGAGAAGTAATTGTATGCAAAAGAGCCCAAATGTGAGTTTGGTATAACAAATATGCTTTATCTAGGGCATCAGGTTGGTTACGATGGGGTATAAATGCACGAAGAGAAAATTTGTGCAATCATTGAATGACCCACTCTAAAGAAAAACACAAAGTTGAAGAGATTCCTTGGTCTTTGCACTTACTACGGTAAATTTTTTGAAGAGTTTTCACAGTTAATAACTCCGCTTATAGATATCACTAAAAAGGGAGGCTTCATCTAGGTTTAGAAAGCACAAGAAACATTCGGGAGGATGAAGGAGGTGACGACCACTTTCCCTATGCTTTATTTACTTGATTTCACCCAACCATTCATGCTAGAATGCGATGCTTTGGGTATAGGGATAAGAGCAGTCCTTATGTAGAATCAACACCCCATAGCATTCAAAAGTTGCAAGGTTAGTGATTATGAGTTTCACTATTCGATATATGACAAGGAAATGGTTGCAATAAATGTGCATGCTTTGGCCAAATTTAGGTAGTATCTGGTAGGGTGTAGATTTAAGATAAAATAGACCATAGCAACCTGAAGTTCATCATGGGGTAGAAGGAACAGAGTGAGAGGAAACAAAAGTGGATAAGAAAGTTGTAATATTATGACTTTGAGATAGAATACGTTAAGGGCAAGAAAAACATAGTGGTTGATGCTCTATTGAGGATGCCACCCACTTTCTCACTCAGAGAGATGGTGGAGGATTGGAGGTCACTGTTGCTAGTGCAGTAATCAAAGAATAAGTTCGCTTGCAAGATTCTAGATGGATTTATCCATGATGATAGGTATCAGGTTATGAATGAATTATTTAATATAAGGACCATATCTATCTTGTACTATAATGAAAACTCAAAGAGAGAATAATGTAGGTAACTCGCAGCTCACCCTTTGCAGGACATCCGAGATAGTTAAATACCTACAGGAAGGTTAGGGAGAGGTTCACTTGGAAAGGCCTCAAGGTGGATGTGTTAATAGTTTTCAGGGAGTATGACATTTTCTAGCAAAATAAGACATAGAAAACTTATCCAATAGGTTTGATGCAACCCCTCCCCATCCCAGAGTAGAAGTGGGAGAATGTTTCCATGGAATTTGTCACTGACTTACCTCTAGTGCAGGGTAAAAATTGCATATATGTGATGGTAGATTGAGTTACAAAATTTTTCCATTTCTTTGTCATATCATCAAAATATCCATCTTCACAGGTGGTCGAGCTACTTTTCAGGGAGGTTTTCACATTGCATGGGTTGCTGAAAATCATTGCCAGTGATAGAGATAACAGGTTCATGGGCGACTTCTAACGAGAGATTTTTATGCTTGTGGGAACTGAGCTAACTCTGAGCATTAGATACCACCCACAAACTAATGGGAAGAAAAATATAGTGAACAAGTGGTTGGAATTCTATCTCAGGAATTACGTGACCGACGAACAAAAGACATGGTTGAACTGGTTGCATATGGGAACACATTGGTACAATACCACTTTCCACCTGTCCACTAGCATGATTCCCTTCAAATAATTATATGGATATGATTCCAAAACTTTTGCAGATGGGATATTTTGGACATCCGGGCACCACTGGCCAAAGACTAGCTCTAAGAGATCTAGGACATTTTAAAATTTCTCAAGGAAAATCTACATATGGCTCAGAACCAATAGAAAGTATATGTAGAGAAGAACAGGTGGAGCACAAATTGAAAGTGGGAGATATGGTATACCTCCATCTTCATCCCCAGAAATAGTCTTCAGTAAAAGCGAAAGGGGCAGAAAACTTAAAACTGAGGTTCTACGAGCCATTCAAGATCTTCAGAAGTAGGAGAGGTGGCCTCTAAACTCAAGCTTCCAGAGGGATGTAAAATTCAAAAAATCTTTCATGTCACAATCCTAAAAATGGCCTTGTGGTAGCATGTTTTTGTTGCTACAAAGATTCCACCATTGGATGAGGAAGGATAATTGGTCTTAGTTCCAAAGAAGATCCTAGATATGAGAGAAAGGAAATTGAAGAGTAGAATGATCAAGGAGTACTTGGTAAAATGGATGGATTTGTTGGTAGAATATCCTACTGGGAGGGAGAATAGGTGATCAAACATCCTGAATTGAAATTACTTGAGGAAAAGAAATCTTGGGCAAGGAGGACAGTAATTTCCTCGACCACTTAGGAATCTTATGACAAATTCTATAGCATAAAGTGGTTTCCATAGGCTAAAGTGGGGAAATATTTAATAGGGGGACTTAAATTTCATATGGAAACATTATAAAGTTCAAAAAGGAGAAAGGGTGATATTTCCTAGGCAAGTGAGAAGTCAAATTAACTTTATAAAGTGAAATATCATAAAGTGACTTTATGAAAGTGAATTTAATAAAAAGGGAATGTGAAAAGGAAACCCTAAACTCATAAAAGAAGGAAAATGAGGAGACGCTCCTCATTCATGCATTTATGAGTTTGGAGAAAGAGCTATTGGAGAGAGTTTGGAGAAGGAGCTTAGGTTTTTGGAACCCTAGCTATCAAGCAGACTCCAAAATTGGAACTAGACATCCTAGTTTGGATTTGAGAGTGGAATCACATAGATTTCACTGTTTGTATTCAATGGAGTAGAATATTTTTAGTGAATATCAAGTTCTTGTGTTGCTATCAGTTGATTCTATTCATTGGTGTCATTTTCTCTACAATTTTTTCTTACAATTGAGTGCCAAGGAAAAATATGGAGATTTCCATGTGGGAAAAGGAGTTGTTAAAGTTCACCAACACTAAGCCAAGAAGAAATGAGCTCATCTACTTATGAATCAAGTTCTCTCATTTTTATGGGTTTTGAGTTAGGAAGAAAAGGGTTATGAAGGTATTCTTGGTAGCAATATATGAGCTCACTTTCTATTGGAGGTTGAGTTGTTTTATCTCCCACTAAATCAAAGTTCTGAGATACCAACCCTTCTGTCCTAAAGGTAGAGAATTTCTAGAAGGAGAGGAAAATTTACCTATAGGATAGTTTATATAGGAGTTACCCTACTTAAGGTAGGCCTCTTCCATTAAAGTATGGTGTGATTTCAAGGAGAAAGGAGGGTCGAATTCCCTCACTACTAAGTCTTGATGAGTGTTGTACATTTTATGGGTTGAGTTACAATCACGGCCGAGTAGTTTGACTATTGTTAGAAGTTTCCACTCTTCCTGTAGGGTGGGGATATATTTCTCCTTGGAGAGGCTTTTTTTGAGTCATATGCTAACTTCATCGGAGTTTTGAGTCATTGTTGACGATATGGGAGGTATTGTGATGTATTTATGATGTCCAAAATGGTTGTGATGCCCTTACATTAACTACTATTGGAGAAGTGATACCATATCTAATCCAAGGCTTGCGACTAGGTAGCATTTTCCTCACACTGATGCGAAGATATATTTCTACATGTGCTATATAATATGCATGCATATTCTTGTTGGCTGCCATCTAAATACCAGGTTCAAATTCTTGTTTAGTTCATTGTATACTCAATTTTCTGAATAAATTATTTTTTCTTGTGGAGTAGTCTATTAATATCTCGGTTGTGTGATTATTTGTAGGTTGTTATAAGGGGTAAATTTGTGGCTTGAGGAGATTGTTGGTTTATTTTATTTATTGAATGTAGTAGATGGAAGTTAATATTTCATAGTGAGAACCTACAACAAAGTGTAAAGTAATCGTTTGAAGAAACATTTCACTGAAACTCAAATTAATAACCCAGAAAAATCTAGAGGAAAATCAGAGGTCTGATAAGGTAGAATACTAAAAAATATCTATCAATGGAGTGATTGTGTTATTCCAGTATTCACATTGTTTCATATTCATCACAATCGAATTTGTGAACTTTTTTGGGGTTTACGCAAACTTATATTCTACGTTGGTCATATACCACTCCAGATATCATATGTAAAGCCAAAGGGGATGAATGAAGCATTGTTGAAATATAAAAAACTAAGAATGGGTTTGACATTGGACCAAGATCCAAATATTTACTATTCTAAATGTATCCACCACGGGCACATGCTCCACTATACAACATCAAGGGTTGAGTAAAATCCAAGGATCAAGGGTGTGAGCCAAGAAATAGATGGTAAAATGTTGAACTATTTAATTATTTGATTAATCTTGGTTTAGGGGTTTAATCCTAATATTTGTTATGATCTTAAAAAAAATTCTTATGGGTCATACTTCTTTGTTGTGGAGTTTGACATGATAGAGTCTAACAACTAAAGCATTTTTATGGCACATTTCCTTCGAATGATGATGAGAGTGAGATGCATTATCGTTTTTCCTAGGCTTATTTTTGGAAAATATTGTAAAAAATTGACCATGAGTGTTCTATAAACTCTTGGAAAATATGGTCTTGCTGGGAACGTTGCAATGTTGTGATACATCATTAATACATATGGGTGGAAAATCTGACGATAGAATCCAACAAAATAGATAACATTGTAAAAACTCTCAAAAGTTAATGTATTTTTTATTTTTTATTTTTATTAAATCTTGACAGTTCTCAAATATCCAACGAATGGTAGGGAATCATTGTATAACAACCAATTCCACCATTAATGGCTTTTTTCCATTGGACAATGTTTAATATGAGACCACTTTACGTTGATTTTAATTATAATAAATAGAAGATTAATATTATAATTATATATAATATTATTAATATTAATTAATATATAGTAATATTAAATCAATAATATATTTTATTAATATAATATTATATAATTATAATATAAATTACATATAAAAAGTTATATATATATATATATATATATATATATATATATATATATATATTATATAGAACATCATATAATTTTGACGTAGTTTCTATATTACTTGTGATTGTTTTGAAAGGTTGTAGGCCTATTTTGAGGTTAATTTTTGAAGAAAATCATGAGTGAAAGTTTGGTGAAGAAATTTTTTACATAACATTCCTCAAGGAGGCCAAGAAGACGTGGGATTGGCATTAGGGGCTTCAGATGATCGAAAATGTTATTTCCCTTGCAAAAGATGCAAGGGCTTGAAGATAAGGAGACTTCTAATAACAATGATTGAAAGACATTGTAGAGACTATCGACACACTGAAGGCGGACAAGAATATCATCCATTAGTAACTTATTCATTATATGTCTTTATATTGTATATTGTTTTTATAACTGTTTAAATGTATATTGTATTTTAATGTAAATTGTATTGTCTTTATATTGTAAACGTTTATATTATTTTTGGGGGATATTTGACCTATGTTGTCATCTTGTTGTGGAGAAATTTATTATTATTATTCTGGTTGTGACAACCCTGGTGAAAATTTCATGTAATAAAAGTTAATAAAGGAAAAATGATACCACGGTTAAGGGACACTTATTCCAAGCTGAATGTTGGGCAAAGATATCATAGTGGGCATCACTAGATGTATGTTTTGGCTAAGGAAAATTGGCAAAGGCTAAGGTAAGGGAATTAAAAGGAAAAAATGCATTTTTGGCACATTTATTTATGAAAATAAAGGATATTAGGAGAGAAGTAAGGAAAAAGGTCATAGGTTGCATGTGAGGAGGAAATTGAAGGAAAATAATGGAGAATGAAGAAATTAGATGCCTCATTAATAAAAAGGCTTTTGAGGATCAGTTGGTAACCTTTTGTCAGTTGAAATTTGGAGCTCTCTCATTATTCTCTCTCTCTCTCTCATTCTGAGTCACTTAGAGTTTTCTTGGACCACTCTAGCTTTGGATCAAGGAAGGAAAAGAAAGAAAAAGGAAAGGAAGGAAAGCAAGGATCAAGGAAGAAGAGCAGGATCAGGAAACTTCATCAGGAATACTTGCAGGTAAAAGATTGCATGTGTGATTTCCTAGTTGGTTTGGACATGCATGTCTTTGCATTTGGGTGTATGGTTCTCTCGTTGTCAGTGGCATGGTTTTACCGGGTTATGACACTCGTTTTCAGCCTAGCCTTGCCTTTTTCCAGATGCCATGGTTGGGATGTTTATCTCGGTTTGAGCTTTGGTTTGCCTGATGGATTACAGAACCTTGGGTGGAGATGGTCTCAAGTTTCATTCCCGAAGGCCTAGGCATCCCTTGGCTGGTTTTGGTAGGATACACGGTAAAGCCTGAGGGAGAAGTATCAGTTTAGGGCCTAGCGATCCAGGTTTGGATTGCGGTAAATCCTAAGATGCTAATATCAGTTTAGGGCCTAGTGATCTAATATTGGACTGCGGTAAAGCCTGAGAGATAAGGATACGAAAAATTCCTCAAGTATAGTGATGGATTCCAGATGGAATTCCAAGTTTGGTTCGGTTGTGATCGAGGCACCGGTTTTGGTGTGATCACGGTTTGATGAGAGTGGAGGTGGTTTAACCTCTTGATTTCCTTGGTTTTTCATGGATTGGTTTTCTATGAGATCCCACATTCATGCTTGGAATATGGCACGGGGGTGACTGGGTGAAAGAGAGATTTTGTTTAGCCATGTCTATGGTTGGGTGGTACGTGGAAGTCCCGAACCTAGTCAGATTTTCCTATGATTAATAAAATCTAAGTTCTCTAACTTTTGCACTAGTTTATATGTGGATTTAATGGTTATCATATCTCTGATATTTATATGGTTTTATACTGTTTATAAGCATGGTTAAATGATTGGTTCATGTCATGGTTATTTCATGTATTTACTTGTAATTGTTAAATGGATGGATGCAAGACTTAATTGATGATATAATAGTTCAATGGAGAAGGAGATGATGCTTCTGGTTATGTTTCATAAGTTATTTTAGTCATTTATGCTCTGTCGTGTATCCTAGACATGTAGGTTGCATTGATGCCAAGTGTTTGACAAAATGTTACTCCTGGTTAGGGATGCTCAGGTCTAGTCCTGAGGTTGATTTTTGATTTGTTTATATTGTCATAATGTCTTTCATGGATTCTGGTAGAAGCCATGATTCTAGGCTAGAAACGTTTCTCAAATATCGGGGACACTGACACAAGTCTATTGGGAAAAGTCTAGGGTCACTGGCACAGAAGCCTGTGAGAGCGACTTTGGCATCTGGTTGTTGGCTTGCCTATAACATGAGAGAGAATAGGGCTTAAAAGGCTTAAATCATCATTGGGACTTAGGGACAGGATGTCTGCATGGCTAACATGTCTTTTGAGGGTGTTGTTGCTGATGTGGATGGGTTTGTTTGATATCTTCCATTGGTACCATTTCCTTAAGGTTACCAAGGATGTTTTAACCCTTATAGTAGTCTCTCTTGTTGCATGTTTACCCCAGGTGACTAGTTGCTTGGGTGGACTTGGGAGGAGGGGGTGTTACGTATTGGCATCAGAGCATGGTTGCGCTCTCCTTAGGTGAAGGTGCTCGATCATGCATGTGTTTTAGTTGCATGTGTGTCTCTTACACTTGCATTCCATGTGCTTGTTTCTTTACATCATATTGATCATGATGGTAGTAAGATTTTCATGAGGAACTTGATGTGATGTTGTGGGATGCATCATAAGAAGTATATGACTGGTTGCATATGGTTATATGTCACTTGACTACATCCTTGTATGTCAGGTGCATTCTTGAATGTTTTGATTACATGTATTAGTCTTGTAGGTTGATTACAAGAATTGATTGCTTATGCTCGACTACATGCATTCATACGTATGTGTAGTTGATTAGGCATTTCTTATGCATGTTGATAGTTGCATGTGGCAATGTGTACATTGGATTAATGGTTGTTGTCATGAATGATGTCATAGCATGCATTGTTGATATGGCCTTGCATTGATGACTGAACCCTAGCTAGAATGATGTTTATGCATTGATACATTTATTTGATATATGTCTATATGCTGTTATGATTATGTTATACATGTATCATGCTGATTTGATGATATTGCAGATAAGGTGTCCTCCCCGAATTATGCTAAGGTAAGTTGGGTTATTGTGATTTGGTTTAGATGACATAGTATGCCTTGCATGAAAGAGATCACATGGCTAGAAAGGTGGTAGACTACATAGAATCTCCTTATGCATCAGATGGGAAACATGGTGTGAGGAGTTCTTTTGACTTGACAGACACATTGAGAAGCCTGAAGGAAGAAATAAGAAGTTGCAAAGAAGACAATGACAAAATCATGAAAACATAAGACAAACAAGCATAAGTGAATGTGATACTAATTTAGAGTTTGTCAGAATTGCAGTGACAGGAACCACTTTAGATCAGCCATGGACATGAGCATAGAACTAATGGAGCATATGGAAATAGGTCTCATAGTAGACATAGGTTAGATATATTTGACATGATCAGAGATGGCCAGTTGTTGGACACTCCGGATAGGAGAGGTGATAGACACATGTACTATTCTAGTTCTGGTTCTAATAGACATCATGATTGTCATCATTATCATCCGTATAGTAAGAGTGATATGAGATACTTTCCAGATGAGTTTAAGAAGGAAAATCCACCTACCTTTGATGGAGAGATGAAGTAATCACAGGATGTAGAAGCATGTTTGCTTGGTATGAATAAATTATTCCAATTTCATGATTATTCATCAAACATGAAAGAAAAGATAACCACTTTTAGTCGCAAAGGTAAAGCGGATATTTGGTGGGAAGACTTGAAGACTATAAAAGGTATACATGAGGATTATTTGACTTGGCATGCATTTGAAAGGCTCTTCAAGAGGAAGTACTTGTCTGAGAGGTACTATGATGAAAGAGCTAAGGCATTTTATGAGTTGTGGATGGGTTCTATGACCGATGATGAGTATACTAGTGGATTTTTGGAACTGTTGAGATATGTGCCTTACCTCAAGGAGGAGAAAGCCAAGTTTCAGAGATTCATTAGTGGAATTCTAGTTGCATACAAAGATCAGATTGAGTTCAATGAGCCTAGATCATTGGAGGAGGTCATTCGAAAGTTGAAGCATTGTTATGGGTAGTCGAAGTGCAAAGTTGAGCCTAAGCATGACTTGAAAAGAAATGAGAAAGCTAGAGGAAAATGGCCACCAAAGAGAGGAATATCTCAAGATTCAAGTGAGAAAGAAAATGTAGTTCCTTACAAGAGATTCAATACAGATGAGAAGGGACATGGAGAGAAGCAAGCTAGAGGCGGTGGTAGGGAAGAATTATAGTTTTGGATATGTGGTAAGGATCATTGTAAGAGGTATTGTGTGTAGTATCAAAGTGGTTGTAGAACCTAGATCTATAGTGCTCAGGAGGCGCATACAGTTGGTGATGTTGGTCATAACATTCCCAATATCTATGCAGCTGTGGACAATAGACAGGTGGACCATTAGGCATCGATCATTGAGATGGTCGGTAAGATTTGTGATCAAGTTGTTTCTATTTTGATTGATCTTAGATATAACTATAGTTATATTAATCCTGACCTAGTGGATAGGTATGGTTTGAGAAAAGAAGTGCATGCAGAATCTTAGTTGGTATAGTTGGCTACAGGTACGAAGAAGAGAGTTCACCATTGGTAAGAGCTTGTGCATTTGAGTTAAAGGGAATTCCTACAATAACACATTTGAATGTACTACCATTGGGATTGTATAATATGTTTTTGGGTATGGATTGGATATACCTCCATAGAACCAAGGTGGAGTGCTTCAAAAAGGCCATTGAGTGTGTAGGTGATAGTGGGGAAAAGAGGACTTTGTAGGGGAAGAAGAAGCCTACATTAGTGAATATGGTTATCACTATGCAAGCTAAGAATAGTTGCAGAAAAGGATGTGTGATATTTGCAGTGCATATTTCTAGTGACAAGGGTAAGTTCAAGGTTGAGGATGCCGATGTGTTTGTAGAAATTTCTCTATAGATCAACTAGCTTTGATGCCATGTAAAAATTTTCGCTACAGATCAGCTAGCTTTGATACCATGTAGAAATTCTACAAATTCTCTACAAATATAACTCTAAGATCATGTAGAAAACCTGATAGTAGATTAACTTGATAATGCAATATACCAAAGCAGAATATTATGATCTACTTCTACTATCATTTTGTGGAAGCTTAAAAGATCGAGTTGAATCAGAGATGAACAATATAACTAGAAGAAGAAGAATCAATCATTCAAGACACATGAAAATAATTTGGGGAAAGCCTCACCTAAAAACCCCACTATCTGTATTATCATACAAGGTGGAAATACATTAGAATTATACAAAGCCTTAGCTCTCACAACTAGCCAACTCTCAATACAATCCTCCCAGATGCTCACAGGCAAACTTGGCTTCTCACAAGCCTTCCTCTCTGCCCTCCAAGCTCCTGTTTCCTTGTGTAGTTCCTCTGGGGTGATTTCCTTCACCCAGTGGAACACTGCTCTCACACACTGCTCTAACACACTGTCAGAACTGCACAATCCTCAAGGAACCTTACCTTGACTGCATGCATGGGTTTCCTTTATAGGAAAACACATACAACTAATAGTACACTGTCCTTGACATTCAGCTCAACTAGGCCTTTCGTAAACCAGACATGCATGAGTTTCTGATGAGGGAATCTGTAGTTATCTTGAGTACACTAGTTGAGTGCATGAATGCATCAACTGGCTGATAACTCACAATTAGTTCCTCAAATAGTTTGGAACTAATTTAACTAGACTTAACTCAGTAAACTGAGCTAACTAATTACAACTCAAATATAACTCAATATTATCTCCTTAATTATGGGATAATCTCCTTAATTTAAGGGATAACTCTTGCATGACTTCAAAAAGACTTGTAACTTGAATTTCTCCAACTAATTAATCCATAATGGATTAATTAATTATTTCCAAGCAGCTGGTGAGACTAAATTTGATTTTAATTCAAGGACAAATTAAAATTGGAATATTTTGAATTATATTTTTATCATTTCTTGTTGCTATTTTCAACACTCCTTCTCAACAAGAAATGAATTCAACTCGATCCCGATCATGAACCTTTGGAATATTATGCGCGCAACACTTCTCTCTAGTGCTGTTGCTCCAGGAACTCCAGAAACGGAAAAAAAACATCCAACCTGAATCAGTATGATGCATTTGTCATCAAAGTCTCTGACTGTTATTGCCTCTGTCAACTGAAAACTTTGCACTTCTACTGACTCTACCTTCCTACATTGTTGTCAATCCTTCTCTACCCTCTTCAGTATCTGACTGCTCTAGCCTCTGTCACTTTGATCTTTGACTGCATCATCCCATTAATTCCTCCTGCTACTATGTACTTTGGGCTCCCGTAGCACGGTACGATCCATGAGATAAAACCTCTCAATGGACCCTACCCAATTTTAGCCTTCTTGGGACTATCACTTCACATCACCCCACCTCACACTTGGAGGTATGGCTGCATGTGATCCCTCTGCCCACTCCTCAAATTATGGCTCCTCCACAATTATCTGAGACTTCTTCTCAGACTGCATGTTGAGAGGTAATTTACTCTCCCTCTCAACCACCATGTCTCTAAAATTTGTCGTGCTCCTCAAGGATTTGAATGCATCTTGAACCTTAAGAGCATACATGTTCTTAAGTCATGAACTGATCTATTTCACCTGTCTCATGGTGATGTGTCTAAGGAATGCCTTTATTTTACTGAAGACAACATCATAGCCTTTGTCCTCCAACATCACGACTGATATCAAGTTTTTCTTCAGTCCAAGCAATACTTCACATCTGTCAAGGTGATAGGACCTCCATGCTCCCTCTGAAAAAAAACCTTACCCACTCTTGAAACACTATACCTTTTGCCATCACCCATATCTATGCGCATCTTGAGGTCTTTCTCCTCCAAGGTACTGAATAAACTTTTATCACTAGTCATGTGGAATGAGGTTCCACTGTCAAGATACCAAACACAACCCATCATCGATGACACTATGCATGTGATGAGGGTAAAGTCCATTTCGAATTGAGAGGCTAATGCCTCACATTCCAATCCTTCCAAGGATCCCTTCATGGACTTCTTCGATGGGCAATTAGTCACATAATATCCCATCTCAATTTGAAGTATGATATGCATTCAATTTTCACTTGCAACCCCAAACTTCAAACTTCGAATTCTCTTCTCCGTATACTGTTCATAGCTCCGATAAACTAGGCTTTGATAAACTAGGAACTGATACCATGTAGAAATTTCTCTATAGATCAGCTAGCTTTGATACCATGTAGAAATTTTCTCTACAGATCAACTAGCTTTGATACCATGTAGAAATTATGCAACTTCTCTACAAATCTACCTCTAAGATCATGTAGAAAATCTAACTGGAGATTAACCCAATAATGCAATATACTGAAGCAAAATACTATGATCTACTTCTATTATCAATTTACGGAAGCTTAAAATATCGAGCTGAATCAGAGCTGAATAATATAACCAAAAGAAGAAGAATCAATCATTCAAGACACATGAAAATACTTTGGGGAAAGCCTCACCTAAAAACCCCACTATCTATATTATCATACAAGGTGGAAATGCATCAGAATTATACAAAGCCTTAGCTCTCACAGCTAGCCAGCTCTCAGTACAATCCTCCTGGATGCTCATAGGAAAACTTGGCTTCTCACAAGCCTTCCTCTTTGCCCTCTAAGCCCCTATTTCCTTCCGCAGTTCCTCTATGATGATCTCCTTCACCCAGTGGAACACTGCTCTCACACACTTCTCTAACACATTGTCAGAACTGCACAATCCTCAAGGAACCTTACCTTGACTACATGCATGAGTTTCCTTTATGTGAAAACACATGCAACTGGTAGTACATTGTCCTTGACATTTAGCTCAATTGGGCCTTTCTTAGAATAAACATTCATGAGTTTCTGATGAGGGAATCTTTAGTTATCTGGAGTACACTAGTTGAATGCATGCATGCATCAACTAACTGATAACTCACAATTAGTTTCTCAAATAGTTTGGAACTAATTTAACTAGACTTAACTCGGTAAACTGAGCTAACTAATTACAACTCAAATATAACTCAATTTTATCTTGTTAATTAAGGGATAATATCCTTAATTTAATGGATAACTCTTGCATGACTTCAGAAAGACTTCTAACTTGAATTTCTACTCCTAACTTGAATTTCTCCAACTAATTAATCCATAATGAATTAATTAATTATTTTCAAGTAGCTGGTGAGACTAAATTCGATTTTAATTCACAATTTTAATTCAAGGACAAATTAAAATTGGAATATTCTGGATTCTATTTTTATCATTTCTTGTTGCTATTTTCAACAGTGTTAAGAAGGTACCTAGTTTTGCAGTAGTTTCAGGATGTCTTTCCTGAGGACATTACAGAGTTTCCACCTCATAGGTAGGTATAATTATCTATTGAGTTGGTGCTAGGGGCAACCCCAAAATCAAAATCACCTTACAGGATGATCACATATGAGTTGGTTGAGCTAAATTTGCATCTAAAGGAAATGTTGGACAAGGGGTACATTAGGCCAAGTGTATCCCCTTAGGGCGCACCAGTGTTGTCTGTGAAGAAGAAAGATGGAACTCTCAGAATGTGCATTGACTACAGGTAGCTGAAAAAGTAACGATCAACAATAGGTACCCATTGCGGAGAATTGATGATTTGTTTTATAAGTTGAAGAGAGTAGCAGTGTTTCTTAAGATCAACTTGAGATTGAGATACCATCAGGTATGCATCAAGGAAGAGGATATCTTCAAGAATGTGATCAGGACCTGGTATGGGAATTATGATTTTTTTTTTGTTCTATTCAGTTTGACTAATGCTCCAGCTACATTTATGTGTTTGATGAATAGTGTGTTGCACCCTTATCTAGACAAGTTTGTTATTGTATTCATTGATGACATACTGGTATATTCTAAGGATGAGGAAGAACATGTTGAACATTTGGCAGTAGTGTTGAGAATGCTAAGAGAGCATCAGTTGTATGCCAAACTTAGCAGGTGCAACTTCTTTCAAACTAAGGTACATTACTTGGGGCATGTTGTCTCCAAGGATGGCATAGTAGTGGATCCATAAAAGATAAGGGCCATCATAGAGTGGGAAGTTCCTAAGAATGTGGATGAGGTGAGATCATTCATGGGATTGGAAAGTTACTGCAGGAGGTGCATTAGGAAGTTCTCATGCTTTTCATATCCTACTGCATCATTGCAGTGGAAAAGTAGGAAGTTCGAATTGAAAGAGGCGTGTGAGGCTAGTTTTGAGCAACTTAAGCATTTGTTGACACATACACTAGTGCTAAATATTGCACATCCAAACAAAGAGTTTGTAGTGTGTACAAATGCTTGCAAAAGAGGACTTGGTGGAGTTCTCATGCAAGAAGGATAGGTAGTGTGTTATGGGTCATAGAAACTGAATGAGCATGAACATAACTATCTGACACATGATATTGAGATAGAAGTTATTATACATGCATTGAAGATGTGGAGGCACGATCTTCTGGGTAGGAGGTTTACACTAATGATCGATCACAGTGGGTTGAGATATTTTTTTGATCAGTTGAAGATAAATGAAGACAAGCTAGATGGTTGGCTACCCTTAGTGAGTTCGACTTCAAGATCAAATACATCAAAGGGAAGGAGAACCAAGTTGCAGATGCCCTTATCAGGAAGGTATAGGTAAATCATATAGCATCTATGAGCTCTTATGAGATAGAGTTACAGGATAGGATCTTGCAGGCAGGATAACAGGATGACAAATACATGGAGATCATGCACAGGCTATAGTAGAGCACAGGTACAGGTACAGGTGATTAGGATGTAGACTATCGTCTCATGGTAGATGGTTTGGTGAGGTTTAGAGAGAGGATCTAGGTGCCAAATTGCAATGAGCTCAAGAAGCTTATCTTGAGGGAGTTTCACACCAAGCCATACTCAGGTCATCCAAGATATCGAAGACGTTGACAATGGTGAAAACTTTCTACTATTGGCTGAATTTGAAGAAGGCAGTGGTAGAGTTTGTGGCTAGAGGTTTACATTTTTAGTAGGTCAAGGCAGAATTCAAGCATTTAGGTGGTTTACTACAACTATAGAGATTCGAGAATGGAAATGGGAGGTCATTTCCATGAATTTCATCATATGCTTTCCAAGGACAATGAGGCATCATGATTCTATTATAGTTGTGGTTGATAGGTTGAGCAAGGTAGCTCACTTCATTCCAGTAAAGACTACATATTCAGCCAGTGAGGTAGCACATGTGTTCATTAGAGAGATAGTGAGACTGCATGGTGTTCTTAAGAATATTGTGTTGGATAGGGATGTAAAGTTCAGTTCCAAGTTTTGGAAGGAGCTGTTTGCAGGCTTGGGTATAAAGCTCGCCTTCATTACAACTTATCATCTGTAGATAGATGGATAGACAGAGAGGGTCAACAAGATCTTGGAGGATATGTTGAGGATGTACGTGATGTACCAACAGAGTAAATGGGAGGAGTATCTTCCATTAGTTGAGTTTGTATACAACAATGGTTATCAAGATTCATTGAGGATGAGTCCTTTCGAGGCATTATATGGGTGGAGTTATAACACTCCCATCAACTGGAGTTATCCAGTGAATAGGGTACCTATTGGACCAGATATGTTGGCAAAAACAGAGCAGGAAATGCAGGTTATAAAGAAGAATCTAAAGATAGCACAAGATAGACAAAAGAGTTATGTAGATCAACACAGGGTATTCAAGGAGTTTTAGGTTGGGGAGCATGTGTATTTGTGCATCAAGCCCAAGAAAAGCTCTTTGAGGATTGGTTCATGTGCCAAGTTGGCACCATGGTATTGCGGGCCTTTCAAGATCCTTGAGAGGATTGGACCAGTGAAATATCAACTTGCACTACCTCTCATAGTGAAATTCCATGATGTTTTCGAGATTTCATTGCTTAAGAAGTATATAAAGGATGTTAATCATGTTATTGATTGGTCTGTATTGTAGGTGGATCAAGAAGGAGAGTTCCAGCCGGAGCGTCAGTGCATATTGTAGCAGAAAAATCTCATGCTTAGGAAGAGGCCAATAGAGGAAGCTAAAGTGAAGTGGAAGCACTTTGGGCCTGAAGATGCTACATGGGAGATGGCAGATCCGATGCAGACACTTCATCCTTCATTGCTTGTCGGTTGAGGCAAAGCCGTTTTGGTTTGATTTTGGTATATGTTTGGCATATGTTTTACTGATGTTTTGGTATATGTATGTATATGTATACAGATGTAAATACCACCATGAGATAAGTTATAAAGCTCCAATAAGCAGTATGGATGTCATGTTATTATGGTTATTATATTGTCTTGTTGTCATGATGTTTCACTTTTGAGCAGGTCTTTCATTGTAAATATTGCATCGAGCTAAGTTATAAATCTCCATGGGAAGTATGTTTGCTTTTCAGCGGTTTTGCTGAGGTCTTGGTGTGGTTCAACACCGAGGATGATGTCCCTAAAGGGGGAGGGTTCTATAACAACCCAAGTCAAAAATTCATGTAATAAAAGTTAATAAAGGCAAAATAAGACCACGGTTAAGGGATACTTATTCCAAGCTAAATGTTGGGCAAAGAGATACTAGTGTGCATCACTGGATGTGTGTTTTGGCTAAGGAAAATTGCCAAAGGACAAGGCAAAGACATTAAAAGGAAAAAAGGAATTTTTGGCACATTTATTTATGAAAATAAAGGAAATTAGGAGAAAAGTACGGTGAAAGGTCACAGGTTGCATGTGAAGAGTAAATTGAAGGAAAATAATGGGAAAATAAGAAATTATAGGCCTCATTAATAAAAAGGCTTATGAGGATCAATTGGTAACCCTTTTGCAGTTCATGTTTGGAGCTCTCTGATTATTCTCTCTCTCTCTCTCATTCTTGGTCGCTTAGAGTTTTATTGGAGCACTCTTGCTTTGGATCAAGGAAGGAAAAGCAAGCAAAAGGAAAGGAAGGAAAGCAAGGATCAAGGAAGAAGAGAAGGATCAGGAAGCTTTAGCAGGAATAATTGCAGATAATAGATTTCAGGTTTGATTTCCTAGCTAGTTTGTACATGCATGGCTTTGCATGTTGGTGTATGGTTTTGTTGTTGCCGGTGGCATGCTTTTGCTGGGTTATGATAATTGTTTTCAACATAGCCTTACCTTTTTCTGGATGCCATGGTATGTTGGGATGTTTATCTTAGTTTTATCTTTAGTTTTCCAGATGGATTTCGAAATCCGATGCAGAGGTGGTCTCAAGGTTCATTCCCAAAGGAATAGGAATCCCTTGACTGGTTTTGGCAGGATACATGGTAAAGCATAAGGAAGAAGTATTGGTTTAGGGCCTAGTGATCCGGGTTTGGATTGTGGTAAATCCTGAGAGACTAGTCTCAGTTTAGGGCCTAGTGATCCGATATTTTATTATGGTAAAGCATGAGAGAAAAGGAGACAAAAAATTCCTTAAGGATAGTGATGGATTCTGTATGGAATTCCAAGTTCAGTTCAGTTTTGATCAGGGCACCAGTTTTGGTGTGATCACAGTTTGATGAGGGTGGAGGTGGTTTAACCTCTTGATTCCCATGGTTTTTCATGGATTTGTTGTTCTAAGAGATCCCACATTCATGCATGGAATATGGCAGGGGGGTGAATAGCAGAAAGAGAGATTTGGTTCAACCATGTCTATGGTTGGGTGGTACGTGGAAGTCCCAAACTTGGTTGGATTTTTCCATGATTAGTAAAAGCTAAGTTCTCTCACTTTTTCACTAGTTTATATGTGGATTTAGTGGTTTTCATATCTATGATATTTATATGGTTTTGTACTGGTTATAAGCATGGTTAAATGACTGGTCAATGTCATGCTTATTTCATGTATTTAATTGTAATTATTAAATGTATGGATGCAAAATTTAATTGATGATATAATAGTTCAATATATAAGGAGGTGATCCTTCTCATTATGTTTCATAAGTTATTTCAGTCATTTATGCTCTGTCTTGTATCCTAGACATGTAGGTTGCATTGATGCCAAGTGTTTAACAGAATTTGAGTCTCGGTTGGGGATGCTCTGGCCTAGTCCTGAGGTTTATTTTTGATTTCTTTCTATCCTCATCATGTATTTGATGGATTCTAAGGGTTATAACAAGTTCTTGGTAGAGGCCAGGATTTTGGGCTAGAAAAGTGGCTCAAATCTCAGGGACTTTGGCATAGGTCTGCTAGGAAAAGTCCAAGGATGCTAGCAAATAGGCCTGTGAGAGAAATTGTGGCTTCTGGTCACTCTCTTTCCTATAGCATGAGAGCGACCATGGGTTAAAAAGCTTAAATAATCAATGAGACTCAAGGAAAGGATGTCTGAGTGGCTGACATGTCTCTTGAGGGTGTTGTTGTTGATGTGGATAGGTTTGTTTGATATGTTTCGCCGGTTTCATTTCCTTAAGGTCACCAAGGAAGTTGAATCCCTTATAGTAGCCTCTCTCGTCACATGTTTACCTTTTCTAGCCAATTGCTTGGGTGGACCGAGGAGGAGGGGGTGTTACACTGGTTAGGGTCGATTAAGGGATTAGGTCAAGTTAGGGGTTAATTAGTTTATTGGCTTAGGGTTAAAGGGTTACTGTTTAATGGTTTAGGAGTTAGGGGTTAGGGGTTTAGGGGTTAGTGGTTTAATGGGTTAGGGGAATGGAGTTACGTTATTAGGGGGTTAATGTATGTTTAGGGTGTTAATTAAGACGTAGAAGATTTAGAGGTTAATGGGTTTTTAGGGAGAATTA
Source organism: Pinus taeda (assembly GCA_000404065.3). Taxonomy (NCBI): domain Eukaryota; kingdom Viridiplantae; phylum Streptophyta; class Pinopsida; order Pinales; family Pinaceae; genus Pinus; species Pinus taeda. Next base: position 29,680 of record APFE030404076.1, read on the forward strand.
TTATTTAGTTTTTAAAATATATTATGCACATTTAAAATATGGATATAGTAAATACAGTTCTATAAGAAAGAAGAAAATAATTATATAATAATGGTATAAATTTATAGATAAAATAAAAATATAAATATCATTAAAAAATTAATCAAATAAGAGATTTATGAAGAATACAATTATTATAAAGAAGTATGATATAATGAAGATAAAAGGGGTCCATTTTATTAATTTAGGTAAGATGATAATTAATTAAAAAACATTTTTCTTAGAAAGATTTTATAAAATAAGAAAATACTTTATTTATTAAAAACAAAATTTATAAACCACAATTTATTAAAATGTTATGTTCCTAGCCACAATGTATTTTTGTCATAAAAGAGACTCTTTCTCATTTTTTAAGGAATTAAAAGTATGACATGCAAGCCTTGCACTTGGTGCTTCAAAATGTTTTAGGTGACAATGAACTTTTTAAGCCCAAGTGATAGAGAGTTAAGAATTCTCTATATAAAGTCTCTTTTGTGATAAGTAAAGGGTCTCATTTGTTTTAAATTATGAGAAAACTTGATGTAATATCAAATCTATAATGGTTCTATAAAAAGGGTAGATTAATGACATGTTTGATAAATAGTTAATAGTTATTTTTTCCAAATTTATCTTACTTATTATCCCTCATGTAAGGTAGAACATTTCATTTTGAATTTCCTTTGATAGGTGCAATCCTTTTACTCTATAACATTCACCTACCATTGAGTAGAAAGTAGTTAGTTTTTGACATTTCGGTCAAATCAACTAAGTATCAAAAAGAAAGAATACCTAGTTTTGTGTAGAAGGAGAGATTGACACTTTGCCTTAGTAACAAAGGGTTTCCTGTGAAAAATGCCTTTAGTGAATTCCCTACCACTTTCCTAAAGAAAAAAGAGATTGATTTGAAGGTTTATAAGTGAAAACATATGATGAAAATAAAAAATAAAGTGTAACTTATACGTTAGATCAACAAACATTTTGTTGCCTTGATTTTAATTGGCTAGACAATATGTGACGTACCTATTTAGAAGAAATGATGTAAAAAATAGGAAATTAGGAATAAAAGGGTATAGCAAGAATAATTAGAGACAAACACAAGACAAAATAATAAAGAATAAGACTTAGCTTCCTCTTATACATTCCTAGACTCATCTAGCCACCAACTAATTTTAGTGGTAACTTTCATTGTGAGAATACCTTTCATATATTATTGAAGTCCACAACCTCTTTAGGAATATATTTTTTTAATTAAAAAAATGATTAAAAAAGATAATATAAGATCTACCCTCCACTTGTCATAATCAAATATTTGAGAGTATTTGGGGCTAAAATACATTTTTTGTCCTTTCCCCTCTCATTCTCTTGTCTTATGGAAGCCATTATGAATAATATTGTAGTATTTACCTGAGGTTTCTTGCTTGAACTTAATAAGTATTGCATGGATTCATTGGTATTATTATTTGAGTGTTGTGCTTTGAGTACATTTGTAAATGTGATGGAATGAAAAGGGTTTGATTATTTTTAGGTGATTGCTCCTAATTTTTTTCAATATAATCTTAAACATATTGCTAAATTGTACAAGCTTCACATCACATTGATTTATTGTATTTGTTTCTTTCTCTCACCCAAGCTCAAGGTTTCTGACCCATCCTCTTAAAACGTCTAGTCTCTAAGTGAAATCAAGAAATAATATGCCATTATAATGATGAATGAAAAATAAGATCAATATGTTTTTTATTATGCTTGTGACTCTATATCTCATAAAGTGTCTCTCTTCCTACATGTCAAGAAAGGTAACATCTTTCCTAGATTTTTTCAACATATTCTTAAATATCTTGATAAATTGCACAAGAATAATCATTGATTTGTTGTATTTGTTTCTCGTACTCACCTAATATGTCTTTTCTTTCCTATATTATATTTGTAAACATTTGTATTGATGTTTAAATATTTACTATATATACTGATATTACTTTATTGATTATAATTGTATAGTATGGGACCCCTAGGGCATTGCTCAATGAGAAGAGGTGGTTGTAGTACAAGCGCCTATTTAAGGACATGGAGCGAAGATTGAGGATAAAGCTAATGATATTATGGAAGAACACAATGATGTTGATAACCCAGTTGAAGAATATGGTACAAACTTATTGGTCTAGGAGACATTTAATAATGTTGGAATGGATGATGATGGAAACCAATATGATGGTCATGCTTTTAACAAACATGTACTTGGGAGGTAAATTTATCCTCTTTATGAAGGCCCAGAAGCATATCTTCTCTATGTTGTATTATTGTTGGTCAATTTAAAGGTGTTGAAATTTTTGTCAAACACAAGTGTGACACAACTCATAAGGTATGTAATATATTTTGAGACATTTAGTACTATATACGTGATAAAGCAATTATTATTTCCTTTGTTTTTAATGTCAGTACATTGATAATCATTTAATTAATTTGTAAAATTTGGATGCAATATGTAAGATTAATATTGTTTAGTACATTAACTAGTACTACTATTTGTTTTATGTTGTAGATTGTTAGGTGAATTTTTCTTACCCACTGTCAAATGTTTTACCTTGTACATACCAATATTTAGATGCCATTATAAAAGATATTGGAATGGAGTATCAATTTATTCATGCATGTCATTATGATGATATTATATATTATAAATAACATGCATCGAAAGAAAAATTCCCAAAATGTGATGAGAGTAGATATCAAACCGATAAAGTGACAAAAAAGGTGCCTTACAAGGTTGTTCATTATATTCACATAATTCCACATCTATGACAATTGTATGAAAAAGCATAGCACAATTATGGATTACCATGTAAGGGAAACAAGTGAATATGGTGTTCTTTGAATGCCTATAAATGGATTTGCATTTAGGAATATAGAGGAAAGTTGGCCAAAGTTTAATGAAGAACCTTGTAATCTTAGGCTTTCATTAGCAACTAACAATGTCAATCCATTTGGAGATGTTAGATCTACTTACTCGGTGTGGCCCATTTTTGTTATCAACAACAACATTCCTTCGTAGATGTCAATAAAGAGGGAGCGCATAATGTTGACAAACATTGTTCTAGGTATTAATATTTTTAGAATATTTTTGTTTAACAAATAACATTTCATTTGTCTTGTTTGTTTCATAATTATGTCTTATATGTTTTTTGTTTATTCATATATGTTCAATTTTGTCTTATATTTGTTTTTATTTACTCCTATATGTAGTAATTATGTACTATATGTTCAACTAGGTAGGTAAGTATTAGGTCAAACATATCAATGTATATATCGAGCCTCTTATCGATGATTTAGTGGACTCATTGAAGGATGTCACTATGTATGCTATCTCTAGACCAATAGATGCACAAAGGGAATTATAATTTCATGCAATGCTTGTATAGAAAATTCATGATGCCACAGGGCTAACACATTTCTGTGGTATATTTTTATAACGTTACCCTGCACTTTAATAGTGTTTAATGTTATGAAGTTCGTTTCATGTATGTTTTTTAAATAATACCTTCATTGTACATACTTAAAATAATTGATATAAAACGTATTCCATCTCTTGTTGGTCTTCAAACAAAGGGTGAATTTGCTTGTCCAGTTTGTGGTCCTAAGATGAAATATCGTCATTAATATTAGGAAAGGAGGTGTTTGATGAGTATACACACTTCCTTTCTAAGAAACATAGGTTCTGAAGTACTGAAAACATATTCTCAATGAAAATAAGAGAATAGATTAAAACCAAAGAGAATGACACCTCATGCATGGAAGTTGCAATATAATAGAGTCTCTGAAGGTATCGATCGAATTGTCTATGTATCGATATACATGATATGTTTGGATTATGTTATATTTTATGGCATTTTATTCATTGTACTAATTTATAGGTTATATTATTGTTATAATATCTTTAACTATGATTCATCTTGTAGGTCATCAAGGCATTAATAATAGGGCACTTCCTTGAGGAATGAAAATTTATCCTAAGCAATTCAATAGACTCCCCTACTATGAGCACCTAGAAATTGTTCATTTGTTTGATACATTGCACAATGGTGAACCTTATATAGAAGGAAAGATAAAGAAAAAAATTTCAAGGTTTGTAATGACATTAAGCAGGCCAATCATGCAATGAAAAGTGCGATTCATTCAAATAGTGATGGAGACAACCAAAATATAAGCACCCCTCCATGGTTATTGATAGAGCAACAAAGCAAGGATGTTAAAGAGGTTATTGAAAAAATTATATTTCCAATTGGATTTTCTTCAAACATAAATAATATCCTAACAAAGAAAGGTGAATTAGGTGGGGTAAAAACTTAGGATTGCCATACATTCATTAAGGTAATTATTTTGGTGTATATATTTGTACATTGGTGAAACATATTGTTAGTGTTTTTCTTCTACTAATTTGGGAATAAATAATGATCGATCATTATATTTGTTACAATATGTTCTACCTTTGTCTCTCCTAAATAAATTTGACAACAATGTCAGAAAATTTATATATGATCTTGGTAAATACATGAGGTAAGTGGAGATTTATCATGTGAAAAGTGTAATTTGTTCAATAATTTGTTGTAAAAATTATATTTGTCTGAATGTCATTTACATGTTATCATGTAATATATACTTTTTTTGTTGAAACCTGTGATTTGATTTCTTCATTTGGAGATGGTTTTCATCAAAAGAAATTGATAAAGATTATATAATGTATTGGAGGAAACAAATTCCTCATCTAATGAGTAAAATGCAAAATTATATCCCTTTGAAAATTTTCAATTCACAAGAACACTACCTCATACACCAATTCGAAGAGATTGAAAAGTGTGAACTTGTACACACAAGATCAATGTGGATGGTTGATAGGCACTTGAAATCACTGAAGGCTTTGTTTAGAAAAAGAGCATGTCCTGAGGGTTCTATGGTAGAGGGATATATGGTATATCAAACCATCTTTATATTAATCAATATAGTCCAGAAATAGTAAAAATGTATTAATATATTGGATCACATTTGGGTGTTAACTCCATGAACAAATTTGAATGCGAGCACTTGTAACTTTTTCTCACACCTTTGAAGGTTACAATTTTTTTTTATTTTTTTTTGTAAATTTGCCAAAATTTGACACCTTCTTTCAATCTTATCCTTGCCTTGGAAAATTCATTCCTCTAAATAAAATTCCATCTAACCATTTCCATTGCTAAAGGATGAATTGTCTCTATGGTTTTTATAAATGTTTATGAGTTATTTTTAATAGTTTTGATTTTAAATAAAATTTAATTTTATAAACTATATATAATTATCTTTTTTATAAACTTATTTATTTAATGTATTAAACTTATGTTAAAAATATTGAGTTAGCCCCAATCTCTAAATAAGAGAACCAGGAAATCCCCCAATCGGGGTGGTTAACATGGTAAGAAGGGAAGGCAGTAAAGGGACGAGGGGCATCAATTATAAGCCACCTCGCAGCAAGAGATCACGGTAGGTGGATTATACGTTAGGTAGATCAGGCATCATTTTAAATTGCAGTAGGAAGGGCAATATTAAGCTCAGAGGTGGTGGAGGTTACGACGGAACGATGATGGGACAAGGACCAGGTCGCACAAGGGAAAGCCGTGGAGGAGTGGGCTATTATGGTGAGTGCAGGCGGCAGAGAAAGACGGTGCAACAGCACAAGAATGGTCGATAGGTGAGAGGGAGTGGATACTGGTGGAGGCATAAGGGCAAGCATGAAAGGAGCGTCCTCGAGGTGAGTGGAGGCATGAAGGAAAAGGTGATAATAGGAGCAGGAGGAATTGCACAGGGTCGACCTCCTGGGTTAAGGAAAATCCAGTGTAAGAAAATAGAGGACGGAATGAAGAGGAATGTAATCTCTGAGGGTAGGGGAAGAAGACCATCGTGACCTGAAGGCATTAAGCTAGATCATTGGGAGGGAGAGGAACAGAACCGGGCAAACATGGAGGAGATATCTGACCTGGAACGGGATAGTCAACCGCAGATAAGGAAAAGCGAAAGAGGTAAAGGGAGAATTACAGAAGAAACATTATCAGCAAAGGTGGATATAAGAGATAAGAAAATCGAAGGCCGGGAAGAGGAAGTAGATACGTGACCATCCGCCAGTGAAATAGGACAGGGAAGCAGGGCAAGGGAATACAATGTAGGCGGAGCAGGACGAGGAAGAGGCCGTAGAGGGAGAAGAGGATGTGGTCAAGCCGGTCATCAGGAATAGGGATGCACCAAAACAGCAGGGAAAAACGCGGAAGGAAAACGATGAAATGACAGGTGCAGTATGCAAAGATGGCATATAGTAAAGACATGCATGTAGATATTAGCAGGATAATTCAACATTTGGAGGAGGAGGCGATCCAAGAGCAGTCAAAGTCTGAGATGGAGGACTGGGAATATCTATTGCCAGACCCTGGAAACACCAGAGGACGTATGTCCCTGTACAAACAGGCCTTACATGTGTATTGGGTCATGAAGAGGTTGCTAGCAAAGGCCATGGAATTGGCCCAAGGCATTCCAAATCTAAAAAAATAGATGAAGAACCTTCAGATAACCCTTATGATGCAGGATGGAAAGCTTGACGAGATACAACAGTAGTTAGAGAAGCTTACTTAGGAAGAAAAAGAGGATGAGCACCAGCCAAGCGCAATGGAAGAATGATTTTTCAAGATATGCCTACTATATCCTTAGTTAGGAAGTTGAACAATATGCTACCCTCTGTTATATTTTATAATGCATTTAGCAGACAGTGTTAGTTATTTTGAATGGTTAGTATATAAAGCATGGATAAACAGACTCAATAAATTTTGTTTTGGATGGCTTTTAAGAAATTCAATGGCCAATAGACCCGGTTTCCCTTCGGGGTGGGTTGAGGCCATCGTATGTTTGTACTGGTTTTAACTTGTCCTAATATAAATGGTTCCATCTTAGCTTACAAAAAAAAAAAAGAGAACCACATTTTTTACCATGTTTTAAGAAGGGTGGGGGGGGGTGTCGAAATTCAAAATCCATAGGTCAAATTACTAAAAAAAATATTTTTGTCCATTCAAAGCTTGTCCGACCCCACATTTCACACATTAAAACACCATTATATACATTACCTCGAGATGTGTGAAATATTAAATCAATGGATTGTGGGAGCCCAACCCCCCCATCCTCATCAAAATTGTTTCACTCTTCTCCATCTCATGCATTACCAAAGCCCCCTACCTAAACCATTTACCATATACTACCCTCAAACCATTTTAAAACCATTGTTTTCCATTGATTTGAATTTAAAAATGTCAGACGTGGTATGCAAGAAAATTTAAAAAATTATAAAGTATGTATCGAAGGCAATAATGGAAGGATAATTTTTATTTCTAAGGCAATAATGGAACGATAATTTTTATTTCTACTGGAATGCGATTATGGGTGAACGATTGAGGTAAGAGGAAGATGAGTAAAATGATGTAAAATGAGGATATTGTTCCAGAAAAAAACCTTCAATACAAAACATGGAATTTCCAATGTTATAAAGAAATATTTCCTCCTTGTGGAATAATTTTACAAAGGTGAAAATGAAATTTTACAGAGGTGAAAATGAAATTTTACAAAGTAGACAAATGAATGTTTTTAGCTATGGATATAAGGAGGAAAATAATTATAAAGAGGAAAATTCTCATGAAGAGAACATTTGGATAATTTATTATTCAAAGTTTTTACAGAAGTAAAAACAGGAGTTGAAAACATCAAAGTTGGATTTGAATAGGGAGACATGGTTTTCAAAACCATGGGGAAGAAAAACAAAATATGGTTTTCACAGAAAAAGGAGAATTATTTATGAAGTTTCATTTCTTCATAAGTATACCAAAAATGGGAAAAACTAAATATGAAAACAATCAATGGTTTGGGTGAATTGTTTTTAATTTCATTTATGAAATTCAGAAACAAATAAATGCTACAATGGAGAAGTATTATAGGACATGGTTTTCAAAACCAAGGATAGGTTTATAGAGCAATATTTTGGATCTAATTTATGAAATTCATGAAGAAAGGAACAATTTTACAAGACAACAAGACATGGATTTCAAACAATGAATGATTCTATGGGATTGAATAATTTGAGGAAATATTTTGATTTTTCATTTATGGAATTCATGGAAATATGGAAATATGATTTTATAAATTTTTGGGAAATATTTTTATCAAAATATCTTATTCCCAAAAATTTAAGCTTTATATTTTTGAAAATTAAAGAGTGACAAAAAAATCAATGATTTCCAAATTATTTTCAAACTTCTTGACAATAATTAAGCACTGAAGGATAATTAAGATAATTTAATTATCAAAGGATAGGCGATTAATCAATTCTATAAAAAGGGATCAATCAACCAGATTATGGGCATATTAATTGAGTTTTAGGGAGCATATTCAACAACCTCTAGATTTTGAAGTAAAAGATCAACAGATAGAACATTAAGGCAGATTTGTAACAAAACATGGGCAACTAGCTTGAAGAATAAAGACAATCAATCAACAATTAGTGAGCCATTTTCTAGATTTGAGGGAAAAAATCAACAGTCAAGCAATCATTTCCAAATTTACAGGGAAGAATCTTAAACAACTTCAGATTTCTTAGCAGAAGAATCTGAAACTAAAGGATCACTCCCAAATTTAAAGGCAAAAGACTTTCTGTTGTTTCCATATGTTTTGCAGCATACTGTATTTTTAGTTTATTTGATAGGATTTGTTTCCTATAGACTAGTAACAGTTTGAGGAAGATTTTTTCCTATATATATTGTTTCATTTTCATTGTAAAAGGGTTGGATTTGATGCTAAAGCCCTGCCATTTTTGTAAATAATTTTACTACATAAATTTTAAGTGAAGTATTCCTGCTTTAGTTTCATGACATTAATTGTTTCTCATGTATGTCTTTCCCTATTATTTCACAATTTGTTTTTGCATATGTTCAAGGTAACATAGGAGTTAGGGCAAGGCTAGGTTTGAGTATTAACCTTCCTGACACACTTCTGTAAAGTTATCATCTACACTGAGATTATCTAATTAAACAATATGTTTAAATTAACTCCTTTGTATCATTTAATTGTTTCCTTATGTCATATCTTGATTGTATATCTGTTTGCCTCTAGAATTCTTTTACACACATCTACTATAATTGATTGATTAAGTATTCAATATGAATGCTTAATTATCTGATTTCTCTTCTATTCCTCCACCAAAGTCTTTAAGCTATGTTTTTCTGTTGAAACTAGACGTTGGCACTTTGATTAAGTTTCATGAAGAGAGGACTTTATTTTTTAGCAAAGATTGGATAATTATCAACAACTACCTACAACAAATAATAGATCTGGCCATTGTGCTTCAAAGATTGTTGTCTACTGATAGTACACAACATTAAAAAAAGCCTCGTAACACTTGAGGGATCCCCATTTGGTTCGAGGGCTAGCTTGAACCTAAAGTTTTATCGAGTTGGTTTCTCTGTGAACTTTCACAGCGAAGAAATTCCTTCGAGAAATAGATACAACATTTGGCACTGTTGACAAGGAGTGAAGTAACGAATAAATCTTTTTCAGAGAACTATCAAGACTAGATCTATTCATTGCTAGTGAACAAGGAGTAGGCATTTGATATTGGTTGAAATTCCTTCACCCGGAGACTTCACTTTTGTCTATATGGTGATTCCACTTCGTCCCAAATACTGCTAGTTCAAAATGACAAGTGCATATCTTGCTATGATAATGGCATGCAACAACATGTTTTTCTTCCTTATGGGAATGATCAGAAATTTCAAGCATCAACAAAGGATGTAATATTCAAATTTCAATTCTAAGTACCAACTACTCAAGGAATTTGAGTTTTATTTTGTAAATACTTTTCATATCTTCAGCTGTATGCAAAGTGATCTGCCAATTAATCCACTTCCCATGTTGTTACACTGAAAATTTGACTAGACCTAATGGTGCAAATTTCCAGTCAAAGTAAAGTAGGAATGGTTGGAGTAGATCAGTCGATTTTGTTTCAACATATTTTGAAAAATTGAGCTTGTGGTTTCCACAATAAAGAAACTTCAATTTGCAGTATATGGATTGTTTAAGTTTTAGCATTGTGAGTTTGCAGTTTGTGGATATTGGTGAAAAACAAAACTCATCATTTTTTTTTATTTGATGATGATTACATAACCCAATGGATTAGGCATGTTGTTGATTTCTAAAATATATCAGTCCTTAGTATGTAGTATTTTTAATGTTGGACGTATTTTCAACAAAGGACTGGTACGAGTTGTTAGTTACAGGTTTCAGATTAAAGTTGAAGATTGCAGTATTTTGATCTATATCAGTTTGAGGAAATCATGTTTCAGGTGGCAAATGATTCATGGTTTTATGGTAGGACTGCATGCCCAACAGATTCAAGGCATAGGTCTATAGGTTCTTTGCATCCCACAGGAGGACGTAGTCCCTAGTTGGAGCCTGTGTTGTATCTTTTTTTGACACCTTTAAAAGTTACAGTTTTTTTTTTTATTTTTATTTTTATTTTTGTTTTTATTTTTATTTTCAATTTGACAAAATTTTCCACCTTCCTTCAATCTTATCCTTGCCTTGGAAAATGCCTTCTTTTAAATACAATTCCATCTAACCCTTTCCATTGCTAAATGATGAATTGTCTCTATATTTTTTTATAAATGTTTCTGGGTTATTTTTAATAGTTTTGATTTTAAATAAAATAAAATTGTATAAAATATATATAGTTATATTTTTTATAAAATTATTTATTTAAAATAGCAAACTTACCTTAAAAATATTGAGTCAGCCCCAATCCCTAATCATGAGAACCACATTTGTTACCATGTATTACGGGGGGTCGAACGTCAAAATACATAAATCAAGTTAATGAAAATATTATTTTTGTCCATTCAAACCTTGTCCCCACCCCACATTTCACACATTTAAACACCATTATATACATTACATCGAGATGTGTGAAATATTAAATCAATGGTTTGTGGGGGCCCTAGCCTCTTTGCCTATTAACCAACTCCCCTATAAAGTTGTTTCACTCTTGCTGCTTTTTACAGTTGCCTCCATTTCATGCATTATGGGATCCCCCTCCCCCCCACCACCTAAACTATTTACCATCTACTATCCCCCCACAAGACCATTGTAAAACCAATTTTTTACACTGATTCAAATTTATAAATGTCAGCTGGGGTATGGAAAAAAAATTAAAAACTTATAAAGTATGTATCGAGGGCAATAATGGAGGGAGCATTTTTATTTTTACTCGAATGAGATTATGGGTGACAGCTGAGGTAAGAGGAAGCTAAGTAAAATGAGGATACATGTTCCAAGAAAACACTTATGATCCAAGTGGATATTGGTGGCCCACTTGAACACCCACCATTGTTTCTTTTCAGTTTCCTTAGTTGTAGCACAACTTACTATTTTTGGTAGTTTTTCAGGTCCTAAACTTCTAGAGCCATTTTGAGGGACTAAAAGACGTTTTTAGGGAAAATAGAGAGACCAAAAGAGTCCCAAATTGATTTTCTTGTTTTTTTTGGCCTCCCCTTTCAGATATTTGAAAGGGCGTATTATGATATCCAAACAAAGATCATATGCGAAAGTTACGACCCCACGAAGTTGATGTACCAACTTACTCAAATGGGGCCCAAAGTTTTGGCGCTTCATCTCCTAGGGTTAGGTTTCTGGATGTCTAGGGTTTTCCATTATTTATCAATAATAAATAGGCCTTTGATCCTCATTTTAACTCATTTTAGAGGCATGTAGCCACCACATTTCTTCTCAGAGATAAGTTATCATCGCTCGAGTTAGTTTATTTTCCATTTTTTTATGTAAGCATATTTTAGTTCTTTGATATTAATGAATTGAAGTTTTATTTCAACTGCATCTTTGTGTTTTGTTGCATTCCTGGATAAGTCCAGATCATTGGTATTAGATTAGTCTACTCTTTCTCTATTTTTCTTTGCATGTCCTCAATGAGGTTAGGGTGTAAGGAGTTAGGGCTAGAACTGGTTGAACCTTTGAAAGCCCAGCCTTGCAAACCCTAACGACCTCCAATGGTAAAAGAAAATAAAGACAAGGGGGCATGATATAATTTCAAAATATTGCTCAAGAAAGCCCTCGAGAGACAAAGGAATGCGATGATGGATAACTTTTCCTAGATCCTTCAACGACTACCCATAGGCGACACATATTCATCAAGCAACCACTCTAATGGCACCACTCCTTTTAAGGTATAAGTTAACTTTAACATTCCCATATTTGAAGGACAGATAGTTGCAAATGCCATAGATAGATGGTTAAATTTGTTGGAAGAATTTTTTCAGTTCATAACTTTTCCAATCGGGAAAATATTACTTTTTCACTCCTCAAAGTTGCCCCACATGTCAAGGACTAGTAGGAAACCTACTGTGAACAAAATGACGAGAGGGAATCCTCATTATTTTCAGCCACACACACTTAGATTTATTTCCGAGACACCATCAAGGAACAATATTACCTTATCGGGAGCTATGAGGATAAATACATAAAGTGGACCACACTGCGTTAAGGAAGGGGTCAATATGTACCAAATTTCACAAATGTTTTCCATTCCATTCCCGTGAAGCTAGGTATCAAGGATTCTGAGTGGAATTTGGTACTCAAGTACTGCGACTGTCTACACAAGTAGATCCAAGATGAGATGGAGTTCCTGGAAATTTCCTCATTTGGTTCTTCCTATTGATACACTGTCAAGATTGAGCATAAATTTAAATAGAAGAAGTGAGACTTTGGACATACGAATATGAAGCAAGGGAAAGGCACCCCCAAATTGTAGACCAAAGGACAAAGACAAGGCAGGGAGACCTAAAACAACTCATCGAAGCTGTAAGAAAATAAAAACACCACGAAGACAAAGAAGGACACAAGGATATGGTGTGAGTTCCATAAGAACCCCACTAACAACACAAGTTAGTGTCAAGCCAAGCAGTCACTGGTGGTCAAACTAAAGGCTTCTGAATCAGATGCATGTTCTAACACTAAGTTAGAAATTGACAAGGGTAATGAAAAAGGGAAGAAGCTTATCGATGTAGATCTTAGTGCCACTGTTTCCACCACTAAGATCCAAAAGGATGAGCCCAAAGATCTAGAGGAGGGGGAGAAAATCTTCTACTCACAGATGTGGATGAACGGTTCTTTGTTGCAGTTCATTATCGACATTCGAAGTCGAAAGAAGCTCATTTTAGTAGAGTTTATGAAGCGGTTGGGCCTACCAAACACACCACATTTGCAGTCGTACTCCATTAGGTGGATTCACCAAGGGAGAGATCTTCGTGTCATTCAACAACACCGACTTCCCTACAACATCCAACCCTTCACATATGAGGTATTGTGTGATTTTTCACCTCTTGAAGTTTGTGATGTCTTATTAGGTCAACTATACTTATGGAAGTGACATGTTGTGCATGAGTCTAGGCCTCACATTGTTATTATTACTTTGGGCAATAATTTGTACATGATACTCTAGGTAGCACTCCCTACCACTATTTCTTTAATAACTATGAAGAAATGCAGTAAGATCATTTCCTAGACTGGGAAATTTGTTTTCCTTATGAGCTTCCCTTAGGGAAAGAAGAATATTGTGGCCACAGCCTCCAGACAAGGCTCCTTCGCACGATAATAGTAGATGGACAAGGTTGTAGAGGAGTATAGAGACATTTTCACCTCACTCATAGGGGTACCTCTACACTGTCAGGTCAAGCACTCCATCGATCTGACTCCGGGCACACCGCTACCTAATGTACCAATCTATACCCTCTATTCCGGGGAATGATGAAATCAAGAGGCAGGTTCAAGAGCTATTGCATAAAGGGCACATCGGACCAAGTTTTTCACCCTATGGGAGCTCGATTGTTTTGCTATAGAAGAAGGATGGGACTTGGAGACTCTGTATTGGCTATCAAATACTGAACAAGATCACTTTCTAGAATTGGTATCCATCCCACAGATTGATGACCTTTTGGACCAGATGAAGGGGGGAAAATATTTCAGCAATATTGACTTGAAGTCTAGTTATCACTAGGTATCGATCGAACCCTCCAATGTGTGGAAGATTGCCTTCAAATCCAAGGAGGGCCTTTTCGAATGGCTGGTCATGCTTTTTGTGTTGATGAATGCTCCCACAACCTTGATGAGGTTGATAGACGACATCTTGCGACCCTTCACCAACTCATTCATGGTAGTGTATTTGGATGACATTATGATCTTCAGTCAGAGTTGGTAAGAACACCTCCACCATATGTGTTGGGTCCTCCAAACCCTGTGGCAACACAACTTGTGTGCCAATTTCGAGAAATGCACTTTTGGTATGACCTAGGTTCAATATCTGGGGTACATCATTAATGAGCGGGGTGTACATGTGGACCCAACCAAGATGCAAGTTATTTGGGATTGGCCAGCCCCAACCACTCTAATAGAGCTCTGCAGCTTTTCAGGTCTTGCCAACTTCTACTAGAGGTTTGTGTTGGGGTTCTCTCATATCACTTGGCCTTTGAGTCAAGTCACCAAGGGAGGAGCGAAAGAAAAGTTATTTTGGTATAAATCCCAATAGAAGGCATTTGTAGAGTTGAACCATCATCTCTTCTTTGCAATAGTGCACACATTACCAGACTTGCAACAACCATTTGAGATCGAGATAGATGCCTCTGACTATGTCATTGGTGCAGTTCTTACTCAACAGGGGAATCTAGTGGCATACCACAGTGAGACACATTCAGACACAGTCTGAAAGTATCCCACCTATGAACAAAGAGATGTATTCCATTATGCAATCTTGTTGACAGTGGAAGCATTACATTCTGGGGAAGGAAACAGTATCCACAGACCATTGACCCCTGAAGTTCATATAGACACAAGGAAAGTTGCAAAACAATCGCCAATAAAAATGGTCCACATACCTTCCAGAGTTCTATTTGAACATTAAATACAAGAAGGGAAGAACCAACAATGTTGCAGACTGCCTCAACCGGCCACTGATCATGGTGCAGACCACTATGCTCGACTCTTATGGGAACGAGACTGTGGGGTGGCTGCATATTTACAAGAGTGATCCACAATCGACAAGACATACCAGGCGCTCTTGGAAGGCAAGAAAATTCCAAAATTTCACCTCTAAGATGCACTGTTATGCCACCTTGGACACCTCTGTGTTCCTTCAAGCGAGAATTCCAAGATGATTTGGGAGGTGCACTACAGTCGGGCCGCTGGATATTTCGAGGTAGAGAAAATAGTGGTAGTTTTACAGAAGTATTTTTATTGGCCATACTTTCGACAGGATGTTGGGAAGTACATCAGATCCTGTACTTCCTGCGCCATTGCCAAACCAACCATCAAGAAGAAAGGCTTATATACTCCTCCCTACTCCTAGTTAACCTTGGGAATCCATGTCCATGGATTACATGTTAGTTCTTCCTTCTACTAAGCATGGAAATACGTTTTCGTGGTCATTGGTAGATTCTCTAAGATGGCCATTCTGGCGGCCTACAAGAACAATATCATAGTAGAAGCCACTGTTAAGCTCTTGTTTGAACGAGTGTGGGTACATTCTAGGATCCAATAGTACATTATCTCAGATCAGGAAAATAATTTCCTAAGTACAATTTGGTCAAGTCTCTAGTCGACGTTGGATACCAAGCTTACTAAGTCCATGGCTTTCCACCCCCAAATTGATGGCAAAACAAAGGTCATCAATAGGATGATTGTACACATTTTGCATATGTACAACTTGAAGCATCCAGACACATGGGACTAAAGCCTCTCCTATGTCCAACACAGCTACAACAGAGCTCTCCATAGCTCAACTAGCCACAACCCCTTTCAGGTGGGGTTGGAATTCTAGCCACTATGTCCCATCGATGTGGCCATACCATTTGCAACTACTTAGGTAGATTCGAATCATGTCCATTCCGAAGGTTATAATGGTAATAGCTTCATTGAGCACATTCAACGCATCCACCAGTAGGTCCATGACATATTGGACAAAGCCAATGCTAAGTACAAGCAGTGTCATGATCAGCATCGAGTGCCACACAAGTTCTAGTTGGGCGACAAAGTTTGGTTACATTTGCAGAAGGAGTGCCTCGCTAGGCCCCACCACAAGATTTTCCCATTATGATATGGGCCTTACACCATCACTAAGGTTATATGGGATAATTATTTTGAGCTAAACATTCCACCATTCCTTTTCTTGCACCCAGTGTTCAATATGGACCATCTTTGAACATACTTTTCACCATTACTGGACACATCCACCATTGCAAAACAACTCACACTAATAGAGTTAAACCCAGACTACATGGAACAGACCATAAATGATCAGATCATAGACAAGCAGATCAAGAACACTTGCCAACAGAAGATCCAACTGTATTGTGTTGTCAAAGCTGTCCAACCCCTACACCAAGGCGAGTGGCTCACCAGGGACCAAGTTCAACAGAAGTTCCCCCATCTCATGGAGGCACTCAATGAAATGGGGACCATTGCTTCCTAAGGGAGGAAAATTCATCCAGGTGGATATTGGTGGCCACCTTCCTATTCCACTTGGATCCCCACTATTGATTCCTTTCAATTTCCTTAATTGTAGCACACCTTACTATTTTTGGCAGTTTTTCGGGTCCTAAATTTCTAGAGCCATTTTAAGGGGCTAAAAGACATTTTTAGGGAACATGGAGAGTCTAGAAAAGTCCCAATCTAGTGTACCTATTTGTTTTCAACCTCCTCTTTGAGATATTTGAAATGAGGTATTATGAAGCCAAACAAAGATCGTATGAGAAAGTTATGACCTCAGGAAGTTGATGTACCAATTTACCCAAACAGGGCTCATAGTTTTGGCGCTTCATCTTCTAGGTTTATTTCTTTGGATGTTTAGGGTTTTCCATTGTTTCTCAGTAATAAATAGGCATTTGAGCCTCATTTTAACACAGTTCAAAGGCATGTAGCTACCACATCTCTTCTTAGAGATAAGCTAACATCATCCGAGCTAGTTTATTTACATTTTTATATGTAAGCATATTTCAGTTCTTTGATATTAATGAATTGAAGTTTTATCTCAGCTACAACTTTGTGTTTATGTGTATATCTATATTTTTTTGCATTCCTGCATAAGTCTGGATCAACTTCAATACAAAACATGGAATTTCCAATGTTATAAAGAAATATTTCCTCCCTGTGGAATAATTTTACAAAGGTGAAAATGAAATTTTACAGAGAAGACAAATGAATGTTTTTAGCTATGGATATAAGGAGGAAAATAATTATAAAGAGGAAAATGCTCGTGAATAGAAAATTTAGATAATTTCTTATCCAAAATTTTTATAGAAGTAAAAAGGGGAGTTAAAACATCAAGGTTTTTACAGAATTAAAAAAGGGAGTTGTAAAGGGAGACATGGTTTTCAAAACCATGGGGAAGCAAAAAAATAGATGGTTTTCACAGAAAAACAACAATTATTTATGAAGTTTCATTTATTCATAAGTATACCAAAAGTGGGAAAAACCAAATATGAAAACATTGAATGGTTTGAGTAAATTGTTTTTAATTTCATTTATGAAAATTATAAACAAATAAATGTTATAATGAAGAAGTATTACAAGACATGGTTTTCAAAACCATGGATGGGTTTATAGAGAAATATTTTGGCATTTGATTTATGAAACTCATGAGGAAAGGAACAATTTTATGGGTCAAAACAAGACATGGATTTTTTAAACAATGAATGGTTTTATGGGACAAAATCATGTGAGGAAATATTTTGAGTTTTCACTTATGAAATTCATGGAAATATGTAAATATGATTTTATAAATTTTTGGGAAATATTTTTATCAAAATATGTTATTCCTAAAAATGTAATATTTATATGTTTGAAAATTAAAGAGTGACAAAAAATCAATGATTGACAAATAATTTTCAAATTTATAGACAATGATTAAGCACTCAAAGGATAATTAAGATAATTGAATTATCAAAGAATTTTATCAAAGAACAAGAGATTAACCAATTCTATAAAAATGGACCAATCAACAAGATTATAGGCATATTAACCGAGTTTTTAGGCACGAGCTTCAAAAGCCTCTAGATTTTGAGGTAAAAGATCAACATGTTGGAGATTAAGGCAGATTTGTAACAAAAAATGGGCAACCCGTTTCAAGAATAAAGGCAATCAATCAACAATTAATGAGTCAATTTCCAGATTTGAGGGAACAAAATCAGCAATCAAACAATCATTTCCAGGGCATAATCTTTAAGAACTTCAGATTTCTTAGTAGAAGAATAAAAAACTAAAGGGTCACTCCTAGATTTAAATGCATAAGACTTTCTGCCATTTCCAGATTTTTTGCAGCGTATTGTGTTTTTATTTTATTTGATAGGATTTATTTCCCATAGACTAGTGACATTTTGAGGAATATGTTTTCCTATATATATTGTTTCATTTTCATTGTAAAAGGGTTGACTTTTGATTTCAAAACCCTGCCATTTTTTTAAAGACTTTTATTACAAGATTTTTAATTGAATTATTCTGGTTTTAGTTTCATGACATAAATTGTTTCTTGTGTATATCTTTCCCCACTATTTCATAATCTATTTCTACATATGTTCAACGTAACATAGGAGTTAGGGAAATGCTAGGTTTGAGTATCAACCTCCTTGACAACCCACTGCAAAGTTATCATCTACACTGAAATTATCTGATTGAATAGTTTGTTTAATTATTTCCTTCTTTCATCTCTTAAATGTATATCTATTTGGTTGTATAATTCTTCTACACACATATACTATATTTGATTGATTGAGTACTTATTATGAATACTTAATTATCTTATTTCTCTTCTATTCCTCCACCGAACTCTTTAAGCTATGTTTTTCTGTCGGAACTCGACATTGGCACTTTGATTAAGTTTAATCAAGAGAGGTGCAAGAGAGGGCTTTATTTTTTATTAGAGATTAGATAATCATCAGCAACCACCTGCAACCAATAATAGATATGGCCATTGTTTTTTGTTCTATTCAACAACCCCCCGATTTGTTAATATAATAGTTAATATTCTATTAATAAATGGGGACCCTTAAAAAATCCTTCCAAAAAATAAATTTAGCATTTAGGCATTTTCTTGTTAAATTTTTGGAATAAAGCAAGATATCAAGACAAAACCCTTTGAAAGCTAGCAAATGCTCACCAGTTTTTGCATGTCGCACGACCAAGTGTGTCAAAAGACTTGTTAACAAATGAAACTCGCAAAAAGCGATCGAAAGGGATTATTGCGCTTAACCTAGATGTTATTAGGATTTTTCATTTAAACTAAGTCCTAAGGCATTTTTATTAAAATAAGGCCCACATTGCATATTGCCACTTACAAAGGGCACACCATCACAAAGTATCTTTAACCATGCGAAATGCGATATTGCAATGACACAGTCAACCTTATCACATCACATTAGAAATACTTAAGAAAGGTCTGAAACCTTATTGCTTAGAGAAAAAGAACAAAGGATTATGCTATTGGAACAACAATTAGAGCAAGAGAAATCTAACCAGCAAGCAGAGTTACAAGTATCCAAGCTCCAACAGGAATTTGAATAGATGCGAATACAACATCAGACCATCCTAATGGAAAGATATGTGCAAATAAAATCTATGACAGATAAGTATAAATACAATCCGCAAATCGATGAATTCATAAAAGAAGAATTCAGTCTTAACTCCCAACTATTGCAGAAAAAGGAAGTTCTATGGCATAAAATCTCGTAAATAAGTCCTTATTGCGAGATCAGTGATAAGATAACAAGCCAAGTTGTTGACATGAGGCTTGAGTATTAAGAAATCCATAAAAGGATTTCTGATTTTATCACCTAGCAAGAATCAAAAGATGGGAGGAAGGCTGATCTACCAAAAATGGAGGAATCACATAAAGACATCTTATTCACAGACTAGGATTCTCAGCTCAAGCAAGCAGAAAGGAAAACAATGGTCACAGAAGCAGCATCAAACAACATCATTGAAGCCATCAATGAAAATCTACAAGTCGCCAACCTGGTTGTGGAATCTATACCATGATTTCTTCCAAATGCCAAAAAATTAGAGCAGCAATGGAGACAGGCGGCAAAGGAAAAGGAGGAGGTGATCAAACAAATGAGCAAGCTAAACTGGGAAGCATACAGGAAATTCTTAGTCAAAACATATAGCTAATGGATGACCTTGCGATGCCTAACTACGTCCACTCAAAAAAGGTGCCAACAGTGACCGACGCTATATTTGCTAAATAGTTAAAATCTGCAATCAGCCAACTGACGCAGCTCAAAGCAATGACAGATATCTGCGATCTCAAAGATGGAATGCAAAGGAGTTAGTCACTTATTTTTATTTCTATTATAGTTTTATTTCACATAATCTGAGGAAGGTTGTTTAAACCTCCTCAGTTACTTTTGTCATAATCCATTGTTAGGACCTATAGTTTAGTATTTAAACCCTCTCATGCATTTAGAGAAGGATCTAGAATTTTATTAAAAACATTTGCAAAGAATGCACCTCTGTAAGTTTTTGAATGCCTTGATGAAATTATGGAACACAGTCATTAATTTTGATTATCAAACTACTTTCCTTTGTTAATGCACTATTGTATGCTTGGAGAATAATTTGATTTGAAGAAAGGAGCTGATCTATGTCATTAGTCAAATGAGCAAAACCTCACGCATGGTACTTTTATCTTGTATGATCATTTCTATTTTGTTTAATTAGTGATAACATTTAGTTTTCATGAATTATATATGGAATATGTTCTTTATGTTATGTGTTGATTGCACTATTGTATGATGCCTAGATGAAAGCGTTTAATCTCATATATGATCATTTTTATATGCGATATAATTTATACATTTCTTTGACTAACTATTTAGTCAAAGAATTATCTTTACATGTTATCATCTATGTTTAATACATGAATGATATTTATTATCATATGTTAAACATATATCATTTTGGATCGCATATCGCTCACAGTACCTGGGCTTATATTAGATTAAGTTAGCTAGAGATTTTCATGCTAGAATAAGTAATTTAGTGATCATTATTCTTATTGCAATCGTTTGAAAACCACCCACTCTCATTTTAAAACCCATTATGGGAAACCAGTCACATCATCCCTAGTCGGTGCCTCCACTTCAAATGGAAAAGGAGTTGTCTTTAAGGTCCAGACCGGGTGGTTGTCCCCCATGTTGGAGTAGCAGAATTCTGAGGATTCAACATTTCGGTGCTAGAAGGAGGGAATCCGACTATGAATGGCATATAAATCTAAATATCAATTGAAAAATGTTCATAAGAGTCAAAACTACTGCACAAATTCTACTTCTTCTAGATCCCATTCAAAATCTCTGGATCAGAAATATGAATTTGCAGAAACATATCCCTCATTTCCTTAAGTATTAAGACAACCACCTTCTTCAAATTACACTCTTGAGTCTCCCAATATTCACTCTTTGATACAAAAATTGGAATAGGTCTCCATTTCTACTGAGAAACCTGAAGCCTCTGAAGAAAGCGTCAATTCCTTATTATGAGTGTAGGTTTTAACCCCGTATAGAAATTACCTACATACAAATTCTAAAACACAAAAAATAAATAATGCGAGAGCGTAACACATAAAACACATATACATGGAGATTTTCCCCTGGATCCAAAAACCGGGACTACCCACATGATTTTTCATTATGTTCCTTTCAATGTTAAATACATATTTATACATGTCGAGTCATCCAATACCATGGACCGAAAACCATCACGTCCAAAGCCATGGACCAAAAACCATCGCATCCAAAACCATGTGCGAAAAACATGAACAAAACCATAGGTGGGTCCACCCAACCTAACATAGGGTCCAAAACAAAAAATTTATGGGGCGTTGCCCTAAACCCCATAGAGTGGGGTTACCTACAGCCGTCAAACCCCCTGTGACACCCCGCTATGCAATCGGCACAACAAAGGGGGGGGATTCGCGCCCCCCCTCCCCCCCAACCCCCCGATCAACTACGTGGGCTAGTCGTGGAAAGAATATAACACAACCCAACATTCTCCCACTTTTTGTTTTCTTTCCATATGGGGCCACAAGAGAGCTTAGTCATTTATCCATCCCTGCAATGCCCATTGTTTCTCTACACCAACAAAACTTCTCAAAGCTCATAGATTTTGTTAATGCATCTGCAGTATTCTTCATAGTGTCCACCTTTACTGGAAACACCTTTTTATCTTCTATCGTATCCCTCACAAAGTGATTCTGAACATCAATGTGATTTGTCTTTGAATGATATGCAGGGTTCTTTGCCAAGAAAATTGCACTTTGGTTGTCACAGTCTATCCTTATATCTCCCTGTACTGACCCCATACTTGAACACAATATCTACAACCAAACTGTTTCCTTGCTTACATGAGTGGCTTCCATGTATTCTGCCTCTGTAGTTGATAGTGCCATTATAGATTGTTTCTTACTCATCCAACTGACTGCACCTCCAAATCGGTTAAACACATACCCACTTGTAGATCTTCTCTGATCTAGATCTCCAGCCCAGTCTACATCAAAAAAGCCATGAATATCCAACACTCTATCCAATCTTGGTCTTCCTTGGTAGCACAAACCATAATTACTAGTGCCATGCAAATACCTGAAAACCTGCTTCACTACTATCCAATGCTCCTTTCCTGATTTTGACATAAACCTACTCAATACTCCCACTACATGTGCAATGTCTGGTCTAGTATAGACCATTGCATACATCAGGCTACCGACTACACTTACATATGGAACACGGGACATGTCCTCTTCCTATTCTTGTGTCTTAGGAAACTGTTAAACAAATAAATTTACACCTATAGGAATAGGAACCTTCACCGGTTTACTATCCTGCATATTAAATCTCTGCAATATTGTCTTGACATACATCCTCTAGTTTAACCAGAGCTTCCTCTTTGCTCATTCTCTTTTAATTTCCATGCCCAAAATATAGTTTGTAGCACCAAGATCTTTCTTGTCGAATTTGGAGGACAATTGGGTCTTCAAATCCTAGATAATTTCTTTGTCATTTCCAACCAGCAACATATCAT
>APFE030404082.1:3439-30041 GCA_000404065.3 Pinus taeda
AGAGTCAATAAAGCCCATATTAATAATTGTAAGTGTTTAATCTGCAATTAATAAAGGAACCACAGTTAGTTGCAAATGGGCCGACGGTATTAGTAATAAGCGGTATTGACCCGTGGTATTACTTGTAGGAGTCATATATAAAGGATAGTAACTCCCTACGAGGAGCATCGTGTCTCATTTTTGTAATCGAGCTCTGCTCTATTGGAGGTTGCCCCCTCGAAGAGGCAAGTGAACATTACTCTCTGAATAATAAAGTCTTCGCTATTCTGTGTTCTGGATATCTTTTCTTCGCATATTCTGTGTTATCGGTCTTTTTTCTTCACATATTCTGTATTTGGGTATCATTTGCAGGTCAAGAAGCATAACAGTTAGTTCCATGCCCCACTTGTCAAATGACTCCAAAGCCACCTGAGGTTGTAATAGCATTTCATCCCTCGGGGTAGGTCTCCCCGTCCTCTGGCACTGATCACATCAGCTGGTGTATCTTCTTGCATCCTGGTGGAGAGTGGGCCAACAGTAGCCAACTTGTAGAACCTTAAAGGTTGTCCACTTGGAAGTAAAGTGACATCCACAAGGCTCATCATCATAAGCTGAGAGGATGTCAAAGGCTTCCTCTTCCTCGACGGATCTCGTCAAGGTTTGATCTGGTCCCAACTTGAGGATATTGCCCCTAACCCAAGTAAAAGGCGCACTCTTCCTTACAATTATTCTCTCATCCTTAATGACACATTTGGATGGAATTATGCATAACCTAGGTAGTTGGCTATGTCAGCAAACAATGGAGAGAGAACGGAAAGAGAAAATAATTTCTCATCTAGAAGTCAATGATCAACCATCCCTTCATCACCTGCACATAAAGAAAGTCTATAAAAAAATCTATAACTACATTTTCTCTTCTTGGCTTATCAATCATTAGTTAAATCAACTCTTGTAATAGTAGGAACCATCTAATAATTCTAGCATTCAAATTGGTCTTCTTCATTAAGTACTTGATAGTTGCATCGTCAGTTTGCACAAAAGTTTGATATCTAGTGATGTAGTGTCTAAACTTGTTTAAAGAGTGTAAAACAACTAGGAGTTCTTTCTCAGTTAAAGTGTAGTTCAATTCGGCCTTATACATATTTTTGCTAATGAAGTAAATGGCATAAGGTAAATTATCATCTATCTGACCTAAATTTGCTCCTACATCTTTGTCAGATGCGTCAACATGGATATGAAAGGGAAGAGCCCAATTTGGGCCTCTAAGTATGGGTGCAGTGGTTAATTTGTATTTCAAAACCTATAGGGCCTTGTGACATATATATGAGTAGTAGAATTTTGAGTCCTTGGCCAACAATCCAAACAATGGTGAGGATAATTTGTTGAATTATTTGATAAGCATCCTATATTATCTAGTTAAGCCCAAGAATATCCTAAAATCCCTCTTGTTTCGAGGATTAGGGACCCTTTTTATAGTGAAAACTGGTTTGGGTTCACTTGTATTCCCTCGTGAGATATTGAATGGCCAATGATAGTCCCTGAATAAATTAGTAATTCACACTTCTTAAGACTAAGCGAGAGGTTCATTTCAATGCACTTCTTCAGGACTTTCCCTACGTTACAGAGAGCCTTCATGAAGTCACATGCATAGGGAGTAAAATCATCCATGCATATATCTATGGAGTCATGGACAAGCTCAGCAAATATGCTGAAAACTACCATTTGAAAAGTGGCAAGGGCATTACATAATCTGAAAGGAAGGACCCTGTCAGAAAAGGCACCCCAAGGAAAAGTGAGTGTAGTTTTTTCTTGGTCCTCTAGGCTAATCTAGATCTGATTCTAACCGCTGAATCCTTCTAGGAAAGAGAAGAACTTATTCCCCGAAAGACCATTTGAAACTTGATCAATGAAAGGTAAGAGGAAATGGTCTTTCTTAGTGGCTTTGTTCAAATCTCTATAATCCACATGGATCTACCATTTTCTATTCTTTTTTGGGACCAAAACTAGAGGGGATACCCACTCAATCTTCCTTTACTATGTCTTTTAGGGTTGGGTTAATTCTTCTCTAAGGTTGGCACATATTTTTGCATCCCTCCTTGATGTAGATGTGATGAGTATACATCGATGTAGGCACCCCTTTCATTTATTTATAGCTCCAAGTAAAGGCATCTAAGTGCTCTCTTAGCAATTTTCACAACTTCTCTTCTTGGTTGGCTTAGAGAGAGGGATTAATGTTCACAACTTTAGATGGACCATATTCTACCATATTGACATGTGCAGGACTTGATTCCACTAGGCATAAGTCAGTCGGCTATGAAATTCAGCCAGTTTGACTAGTTTTGATTTGTGATTTAATTTTTGACTTATCTTGATGTAGTTGATTGAATATGATGTATTTTTGGCACATTTTTACTTGTTCTAGAGGATTCATTCACTAAAAGGTGAAATTTAAATGAATGAATTAGTTTCCTAGCATATAGGGGTAAGTTGTTTGACTACCCAGATTTCAGTTCCTTGTTTAGAATTAGTTCAAACAGCTCCTAGAATGATGAGCTCGACCTCTAGAGGCAAGGAAAGGGGTTAGGATGGTCTATATGATGTAATTTCTCAATCATTTTCAGGGGGTTGGAGAGGTTGGACACTTGGGATTGCTTTGGCACACTATTGTACATATTTTCTCTGCATTTTTGGCTAAGGAAAGACCAGGGTTTTGCAGCACTGTTTGGGATCCATGTGGCTTTATGTTTTGATGGTTTGCTTCTTTCAGTAATTGTAAGTTGTTATGTGTGTCATTTTCCTTCTTTCATCTTCTGCAATTGAACAAATGAAGTGTTAAGGTAGAATCCATCGATGGTTATGTTCTGCCTTTAAGTTTGTTTAAATTTCCATGTTTTCTTCAGTTTAAGGAGAATCCTTGAGACTTCCTTGCTCTCCTTAGCTCCTCACCAGTCTGATCTACCCATTCATTACCTTTCAAAGCATCAAGACGATTGCCTACCTTTCCCCAAATAGACCTCTGCAAAAACTCTGCCTCGTCCCCAAGCCAAAATTTTCCTTTCCTTGTTTCAACACAAAAACTCCTAAAAACTCAAATCAAACCTTTGTACTTCATACCTAGCCTAAAATTAGCTTCTATTTCAGTCATCTTGAGCCTTATCGATCATGTTTTGCCGAGATTGACTCGGAGAGAGCCCTCTCCTGTCCTCGTAGGGCTAGCTACGAGGCTGAGCGTGGTTTGATGTAGCCTTGAGTTTTACCTTATTTCAGCCTAAGGTAGATTTGAGCGCTAACACCTAGGAGATTCATTTCAAACATAGAAGAACTAATTAGAGAACTAAATAACATGTTAAGGAAATATTCAACACTTAAGTGGACATTAGATGCCAAACAATCCTTTGAGGACATTAAAGAAGCCCTTACCGAAACTCCAATCCTCATAAGTCCTGATTTCCAAAAAGATTTTATAATCTTTTCTTTTGCTTCAGAACATACTATTGCAATAGTCTTGCTGCAAAAGAATGATCAAGGATATGAGAAACCTTTTGCATTTTTTAGTGAATCTTTAAGAGAGGCCACAATAAAGTACAACATAATGGAAAAACAATCATTAGCTTTAGTGACAGCTATTAAAGATTTCAGAGTATATATCTTGTATTCACACATCATTTATTATGTTCCAAATTTAGTAGTAAAGGACATTCTGACACAATATGGGCCTAAAGGAAAGAGAGGCAAATGGATTGTCACTATTATGGAATATGACATAGAAATAAAGCCTACAAAAATTATCAAAGGCCAAGGTCTAGCTAAACTCATGGCTGAGTTGAACTGTCAGGCCTTAGATACAAATTTCATTAGTTCCTTAGATGATCAGGAAGAGATGGTGACTCCATAGATCAGTGAAGCTTTTATAGATTCACCTTGGTATGAAGATGTCATATTTGTTTTACTAAACTTACAAGCTCCTCCTGGTTTATCTAGAACTAACGATATCTTTTTTAAAATGAAATCAATGAAATATTGTATCATAGATAATGATTTATTTTGGAGAGATAATGGTGGCATTCTATTACATTTATTATTGAAAGATGAAGCTAACAAATTTATGCATGAACTCCATGTAGGAGATTGTGGAGGACACCTATATCAGAAAACAACTACTCACAAGATTCTAAGGGCTGGTTTATAGTGGCCCACCCTTTTTGCAGATGTCAAGAAACATGTGACCTCCCCTCACAAGTGCCAAATATTTCAGGGTAAATGGAAACTTTTACCACTACCTCTAAAACCCATATCCACAGAAGTGCCATTTCAACAGTGGGGTTTACACTTCATTGGGGAAATTCACCCAGCCTCCTCAGCCCAAAATAAATGGATTTTTATAGCCACTAATTACTTTACCAAAAAGATAGAATCCATCCCTTCTAGACATGCCATAGACTCTGTCATTATCTCATTCCTTGAAAACAATATCCTTTCAAGATTTGGATGCCCTCAAAAGCTCATTACTGATAATGCAGTTGATTTTAAATCCAAGAAAATGGTAGACTTTTGTAACAGATATCACATTACCCTTGGCCATTCCATTGCCTACTACCCTTAAGGTAATGGACTTCCAAAATCATAAAACAAAAGTGTTGTTAATATGATTAAGAAATTACTGGAAGACAACAAGAAGACATGGGACAAAAAGTTGTTAAATGCCTTATGGGAAGACAGACTAACTACCAAAAACTCCATTGGTACATCTCCTTATTAGTTACTATATGGTCTGTATGTTGTTTTCCCATCCTCCTTATGAGTACCAATGATGAAGGTCATTCAAGAGTTATAGGTAATACCAAATGATATCCAAAGGAGGATAAATCAGACAATGGACTTGCAGAAAACTAGAGAAGAAGTCTATGTCAAATCACAAGTGATCCACGATAAAATCAAAAAGGTTTTTGACAAAAGACCAAAGCTGATGATTTTTACATAGGTGAAAAGGTTCTTAAATGGTATTCTAGAAGAGAAGATAAGGGAAAACATGGAAAATTTGATTTCCTATGGCAAGGCCCTTACATCATTTATGGTTACAGAGGTAACAATGCATTTTTCTTGAGAGAATTAGATGGAATAGAACTACCAAGTGGACCTATCAATGGTAGAATGTTGAAGCATTACTCATCCACAAATTAATAGTAGTTCAATTTACTTTACTCATTGTATATAGCATTGTAGAGTTTAGATTGGATTGGATGGTAATTTTTTAAAAGTTGAAGCTCGAAGAGAAAGCCCTGAGCTTTGAAGGGTTCACCATCATTAGTATGAATAAAGCATAATCATAGAAGAATAGTTTACAAGTTAACTACAGTCACAGTTTCAAAGAATACTAATCTTAAATTTCTTGACATTTCACTGGGAAATGCCATCCCCATGTGGAGCCACTGTTAGGGTCCTATAATAATAGGATTAAAAATTTTGAATTGGCTATGGTTAGTCTTGTAATATTGTACATACTTTTGCTTTGTGAAAAATATTTTCCATATTAAAAATTAAAATATGTAAAGACGGTATGTCCTAAAAGAATAATCAAAGGACAAAAAAAAAAGAAAAAGATAAAAAAGTGAAAAATATGAACCACAAAAGGAAATAAAATAGATCATGAATGTGTGCAAATTCAAATGCCACTACTTTTTACTTTACAATGCAAAATAAGGTTGTGTGAAGCTTGTCAGAAATGCCACAATCCATGATGGTCAAATAGATTAATCTTGACTCGTTCATGTTTTAAATTTTTTAACCTTGGTAGAACAGTAGTTAGGTAGAGAATAAAAATGAGCTCATTAGTTTAACCTGAGCCATTGCAATTTATACGGTTAGAATTAGATAGTTTACTTGTCAAAGGAAAAGGAAATAAAGGGTCAAAAAACTCAAATGCACCCAATGAAATGAAGAAAAAATGTTAGGGTAAATAAAGGGTAGGTAGAAGAAAGGTTGCAAATGCATAAGGTTGCTGAGTCAAAAGCACGTTTATCATGCTTAAACCATTTTTTCTTCTGTAGGAAGAATTGTGAGAAAGAAAGAACATTTATCAAGTTGGTTTACCAATTTCCCCTCATTTCACTACACCTCGACATGCTTAATTCCTAATTTCCCCCTTATCCCTTCATCACGTATAAATACCTTTTTTCCCCTCACTTTGACCTTTACCCCTTAGCTTCACACATTTCCCTTGAAATTACCCTTCAAAAATCACCCCCCCTTCCCAAAACCCATTTCTCTAGTGTGAAACCCATTCCCCATTACGAATATCACTTCCCCTTTTATCAATTTCTCTTTTCCCCTTGAAAACCCACAAAAACCCCCTTATCCTAAGTTTTTATGCCCCGATTTTATCTAATTAACTTCCTCGCTTCATATTTCCCTGATACCTTTTTTAACTCACCAACCCTTGCTGGACTTAAAAAACCCCCGCCACATAACCCATGGTCCCACCTTAATACCCACTACTTATATCAAATCCCAACCTTATTTACTAATTAATTACAATTATTTGTAATTAAATGTCAGCCATGGACAAATCATTGTCTTGATTTCATCCATGCAACTCAATTGCGTGATAGCCCTACAATCTCCTACCCTCAGATTAGATAGTCTACATCCATATCATACGGGTTCATCGTCCGATTGATAACAACCCAAGAGCATGTGAGATTCACGCTTTTGCCTAGGAATTGTTCTACTACGTGGCAACACTAGGCTAGATTTCTCACGAAAAATGTCGCCCACCCTCCAAAAGCGGTGTGATGGCCCAAAAAACCACCTCCCCACCTAAATCAAAAACTACCCACTTTTCATTGATTATTTCCATGCCAAAATGTGACCATTACCCATTAAAAGGCTGGAAAATCCCTAATTCGCTATTTTCTTGAATTTTCATTGTAAACTACTGCTAAGCCAATTACGACCCCCTGAAACCTCTGCAACCAAATTTGACCACCCTCTACCACCTGAAGACACTCCGGATACCCAATTGAAGAAACCCTTTAATAGTTGAAGGAAGAATACCCTCTGCGTTCTCCACTGGATCCAGTCTCCATGTCAAACCATCGCTTTCCAGGTATTCTTGGGAAAAAAACAGAACAACCCTTCAATTTGAAAATGCATAGTTTAATTGAATGGTTAACTAAATGAAATTAATTAATAAACTTGTCTCAATTGAAGAGAAACTGATTTGTATACCTCAAACCCTTCTTTTATAGACTGTAACTACCCTCCCACTCGACCAGTTCATATAAACCTCACTCTCGAAACCACTAAAAGCCTAATTCATATTTCTAAACCCAATTATGGCTTCCTAAACCTCTCTAGACATGAGACCTCTATAAGCCCCTCACTTGGAGATTGACCACCTTGCATTAGCAGACATAGATTTCAAAATAATGGATACTTCTTCCCCTGGCTACCTTCTAAAGCTCCATTATTGGAGTAAGGACAAAGTATTCAACTAGAACAATGACATTCACCTTTGGGAGTCTAATTTACCCAAG
This sequence comes from Pinus taeda, assembly GCA_000404065.3. Lineage (NCBI taxonomy): Eukaryota > Viridiplantae > Streptophyta > Pinopsida > Pinales > Pinaceae > Pinus > Pinus taeda. Next base: position 10,954 of record APFE030404082.1, read on the forward strand.
TATTTGTTTCCAGAAGTACACCCATTCCCAGAAATCATCCATTTTTGTCATGCTTTCTACATTCCCAGCCAAAGGGCCATTGCCACCCCTAACCAACAACTGTTGTTTACCATCATTGCAAAATTCATTAACCAAGAGACATAGGTCCAACCAAGCTCTAATGGGACCCCACTATCTATTGGAAACTTGCTGGACCTCTATACCAAGTTAGACCTTCCCAGAATAGCCTAAATTTTCCAAACTTTCATCATGGAGGATGTCATACTCCCATAGATAGTCCACCTTATGCTGCCACCATTTTTTTAGAGAGAAGCACACAAATTATTACCATGCTCTCTTGCATTTTAGGATATACCACAGATGAGCATGTGGATGAGGTTGTCCTATCTTTCCTTTCCATATTTATCCCAGGCAAGCCCCCTACTTTAATTTACAATTATTCTTAATTCATAGCATATAGGATGCATGAACAATTCACCAGACTACCAACTAAAAGAGTTTTCAAGTATTCTTCAGTTTTATTTCATATGTTCTTGTACTACCAATCAGATAAATTCCCTGTCAGCATCTAGAAATTGGACACCAAAAGGAAATCTAAGATCAGTCATATATTAGACACCCTTGGTCCAAAAGTACTCCATTTTATTCACTTACAAGGACTTCATTGATTTATTTTTCCATCTAGTTATGAGTATGCTAACCAGTAGCCCTCAACCCAGAATCAATTAAGACAGCGAAAGGGTGTTACAGTTGGCAAAGAATAGTAAGGTGGGAGACTGGTATCTTAACCAGAACCACATAGAAATAATAATTTATGGATGCCAACTTGCCCCATACATGCTTCCCAGATACCTCCCCATGAGGATATTTGCACTGGAATACTTTAGGCAAATTATTAATTCTGATGAAGTCAACTTCCTAGTAGCTACCAGGAAAACCCAACTCAAAATGAAAAATCAATTGGGCCTGTTCATTTGTAATACCAGAGAAGCTGGACTAGAGGTAGATAAGATTTTGCAGCAATGAAGTTCAGAAATAGTTTTTTCTAGTAGTATGATCCTCACGGAGTCATAAATAAGCTAAGGATCAAGGTCAAATTGGTACCTTTCGTCCATCATCCTAGACCAGAAATTGAGAGGTTTTCCAATGAATCAGAATGGTTGGAAAACACTCTAATAGACATGGATAGTACTATAGCAATGTAGAGAATACATTAATTGATGTAGAAAAACAGATTGATGAAAGTTCCTTCCTGCAGGTTCTAAAACTAGGAGAACCAATGAATATTCCTCCTATTTTACAAACTCCATCAAATGAAGATAGGAACCCAAAGAGAATCAGGGAAGAAGGTTCTGGTTTACCTGTGGAAACCACAGATGAAAAGTTTGACATTAGTTACAGGAAGAGGCCCAAGCTTAATCCTGTACCTGAACAGGAAGACACCATTGATTTAGTGGAAATCACTGACACTGATATAATGGTGGAAAGAAGAAAAGGCATAATAGCTTCAAGAGAGACAGATCATCCCTCAACATATAACACTCAACTTATTGAGAGACATCTTAGCATTGAGGTTTCTTCATTTACCATGCCAGTGGATAAAGAAAAATATATCAAGGACATATATAAACAAATTAAGTTGAGGAATGAAAATTTCAAGGCTAAAGCCTATGCTCAATAATTCAAGCAGACACCTGCAAATAAAAATAGGTTGATGTCATCCTTTGACATAAAAACAGGAAAAATGTAGATGCCATTCATGAAGCCTATAGTCCAACAACCAAAAACATCAGCTGACTACATGAAAATAGGCTTTGAGGTTTTGGCTAGGGATGTTCATCCCATTGACCAAATTGAGTTCCACAAGAAGGTAGGTGAGATTATTTATTCCACCTTGACAGGCAAAGCCCTGGCTGCACATACGTTGCAAAGTTCATTAGATAATATTACAACACAATAAAAATTGGAAAAGGCCTCCTCATAGGCCAAGGAAAATAGGATCAAGTCACTGGAGGACTTGGCAATTGAGCTGGGACATGATCCCAATGATATCAAGGCTACTGAGAAGTTAATAAAGAAAAAGAATGAGGACATTTCCGCTCTCAAAAAACAATTCAAATTGCCTCATTCGAAGCACCCACAGACAAAATAGGTCCTTAAGAGCCAAACTCATCATGAGGAGATGATGGAACTTGTTCTCCAACTTAATGGTCAACTGAAGGAAATGGAGAAGGAGTTAGACAAGTTGATACAGTGAAAACAACCTTGTCTTGAGACTACCCCTACCACCGTTATCCCAACAGTTACTACTGTAGTACCATCTACCTTGGCAACATCATTAGCTCCTACATCTCCACTGGCTACAACACTACCAACTTCCACATCATCTACATCAATGATAGGGTCGACAATAGTAGTAACCCAGCTAGGTGATGAGGCATGTAAGTTGGTCAATGCAATGGAAGACATGTCCATTCAGACCATAGAAATGAATAAGCTCAATGAAAAAGTAACCAATCTGGAGAATGACTATAAGCTTGCCAGATTATGCACAAAGAAGAAGTACATCAGGCAACTAGAATGAATGAAAGGCTAAAGAGCTTAGAAAAATAGTTGGCATTAAAGGAACCACTTCGCCAAGCCAAGGAACAGTTATGGGCCAATATCATTGACTCTATCAATGATATTTGGCCATCCATTAAGGTGATTTTTGAACAAAGTGACCTAGTAAATGAGGCTATAGAAGCCATACGGGGAGTTAAAATAGAAGGGGAGACATGACAGAGGAAGCCACTAGGATAATTCACTTCATCAACTCCAAAAACAAATATGAATTATAGGAATTGGAGATACTTGATAGAATAGGCAAAATATTGGAAGTAAAAAAGCACCTCACCAAGAGGAATTTGATGATGAACTTGGAAGATAACTGCCAAACCATGCAGCTGGTTATAGACAATTTCATGGTTAAGTTTGATGTTTTGAGGCAGATAGGTCTGCCAAATCCTTTATTGATAAATCACAAATTGATGCCACAAGAAACTACAATAGAAGAATTAGAGAAGTGGGAAGGGATCAGATGAATACTTCCTCTATGAAGGGTATGCCTACTAGGAAGGTCCTATATCAAACCTTTGAGAACTTGTTTTACCTACAGCATGAGGTAAAACACCCTTTTGTAAATAAGCCCACTTTTGCCAAATTCACTGAAGTAGACAAAATCTACAAGAAGATGGTAAATATCCAATTAATAGATTCAAACACATGGGATAAATTGAATGACTTACTCTAAAGATACATAGTCCAAATGTAAAAATGTTTAGTAGCGGTGAAAACAACATAGTAAAAGGATAATGATAGATCAACCAGGTAAAAGAGTATTAGTTGAAATTGTATTGGTTGAAAGGTCAAAGTACAAAGAAGACCTAGTGTGAAGACCAACAACAAGGCAGAGAATAAAAAGCAAAATATCAGAGCATAAAGACAGTGCAACCTAATAAACAGGGATGACATACAATAGTTGAACATCTATCTCTATCTTCGTGCATGAAGACATTTCTTTCTCCTAGAATAATTCCCAAGACAATTTGGGATATTTTGTAAACTATTTTTGTATAAATACTTCATAAATCGAAGTATTGAGTGTTGATTGTTATACATTTGTAGAATTGTATTGATAAAAAACCCGAGGGTTAACCAATTTTTCAAGTTACCAAACTTGACTAAGTAATAATGAGATTGCATTATAGGATTCATGAGCTATTACAGTGAAGTATTTTCTTTGTCAAATTTGTTATTTTCTTATGTATCTCACAAACTTAAATGTTATCTAAAGTGAATGAATTAACTCGAAATTTATTTTAGAATTTGTTTAAGTACACTCTATCTTGAACAGTTAATCATTTTTATGTTTTCTTCTAATATCCAGATCTAAGAATCCTTATTTCTCTTCCATCCAAGTTGACCTCTTTCACTTCATTCAAAATCCAGTCTAAGGAACCCTTAATTTCTCCTTGGATCCAATCGAAAACCACTTCACCATCCAGCCTTGAGATCTGAAGTAACTTAGCTATATTGCCCTATAGACACTATTTTTAGAGCTTGATCTAGTCCTGTTTGCTTGAAATTTAAACCCATAGTACAATGGTAAAATACACCTCTCTGTACATCTACGTAAGTGATCCCACCACAAAATCTAAATAAAAAAATAGGTACAATCATAACTAGCCTAAAATCAATTAAAGTAAACAAAGTTAAATCATAAAGAGAGAGCCCTCTCTGAGCATTAGGAAGACTAGATCCTAATCTCGAAAGTAGGATCGTGGGTACCTCTATCATTTCTATGTTTTTAAGCTACATGGGTGAAACAAATCATAAATATTTGAAGATAATTGGATATACATGCTCAACTCGGTTGTTTCACACGAAAAAATATTCAATTGGGCATATATACTTTCCATTGAATTGCAAAGACATGTTGGATAAGACAAAGAAGCATTGTAACCAAATCGAACACCATATTTTTACATGTCAACTTATCTACTAGATGGGATCTGTTCATGGTGTGAATTCCTAAGGATGGATTGGAACTGGACCCCAGATGACAAGTTCTTGTTCTATATCCACTGTAGGGTGTTGCAACAGATAATTTTTAGAGAGGTATATGACAATATAACATAAAATTTCTTTGTAATTCTTTTCTAGATTATTTATGAGTTTGATCCTCCTTACATGACCGATATGGTGAAGGAGGTCGTGTGGTACATAACAGATTAGTTCGTTACACCAGATGGTACATATATTATATGCTTTGGATGCCAAACTTATCCCCATGTTATGCCACGATATGTGACTAACAAGGTAGTCTTACAAGAATTTTCTTATTAGTTGAATAATGGATTGTATGCACTGCTTCATAGGAGGAAGAAGCCTCCTTATCCCATTATCCCTTTGATAATTGGAACGTATGAGCTAAAGGGCCTACAGGTAGCAGATGTCGAAATACAAGAGCTTTGCCACCTACACTTTGGAACCAGGAATTTTCACATATATGACCCCAGGAATGTGTGCAAACAAGATTGTGATAAGATATGGTATGCTTGGGGATATATACCAAGGACTACTGCAGAGGATGAAAAGGTGAAGAACTGGTACAACGCATTAAGGAAGGATCACCTCAGAGATGAGGCAGGTGCTTCTAGATTTCCATAAATGTCAAACGTAAAGATGCATGAGGGACCACAAGAAACAACTGCCCAAACAAGCACAACAACTCCCACAAAAAGCATAAAGCATGATCGAGTAGTAGAGAGTAGCAAAAAGTGAAAGGTTTTTCCATTAAGAAAATGTGTTATTGAGGCTGAACATGAAATGAAACGCTGAGAACAGGAGGAGAAGAGTAAGTAGGATGTCCTTCTTAGAAAGAAACAAGAGGAAGAGGAAGAAAGAAGAAGAATAGAAGAGAAAAAGAGACACTCACGGGAGGAGGAAGTCGTACACAAGTTGGAAAAATAACAATTGACCTACGATATAGAAGTAGAGATGGAGGAAGAATATGTGACTGAGTCCATTGATTATGAGCTTGGTTCCCTATTAGAACATCCTCTTACATGTGTCCATCTCCCGTTTGATCAAATGGGAATCACCCCTGCACTAGAAGATAGAGTCATGGATGTGTGTAATGTTATTTTTGATTAATTACAGAAAAAGATCATGCAAGAAATATGTAGATTCTTAGCAAATGAATCCCAAAGTCTAGTATTTTTATCCACATAAAAGTTCATAATTGCAAACACTAGGAGGAATCACCAGACAATCATTCAAACTAGGTTTTCTTTCACCATAACAACACGGGATAAATCAGAATACCTTTTAAATGATAATGCATAGTTGAGGAAAGAATTAGCTACAACAAAGCAACAAGTGAAACATCTCAATACATAAAATCAATGATTATCATCCAACAATATCAACATGGCAGAATAGAAGTCGATTATACAAGAAAAGTTGGGACCAATGGAGGATACCATGAAACAACTGTATGATGAAATGATTCTCTTACATCAAATAGTGTCATCCATGCCTAGGATAGAAAATAAAGCTCAAGAAATCTTGAATCTATTGAAGGCTGCAAATAGAGTTATCAATCTAATACAGGAATGGGGCACCAAATACACAGGTGTTACAGAGAAGTTGGGCATGAAGGAAAATATTTCTATCGAGATGGAAAAAGTGTAGTTATGAATTCATATCTAGAAATACACTTTTCTCGAAGAACAAGCAAGTAACAATTTATACTCGTATAATCGACTACATAATGGTTTATAGTCTCTAGCATAGAAACATGGTTTGCTTGTAGTAGGTCCAATTTGGGAGACAAGAGACAAGGAAACCATTAAGTGAGAATTGAAGTCGAGTAGATCAAGTGGGTACCATAACAACAAAGGCTTGGAGATTATTAGGAGTGTTACTATGCAACATGTTATTACATCAGCAAAAGTTGACATGAAAATATCATGGTTTTGGAATACTGTAAAATCCGGCTCAAGAGCTATATTGACAGAAGCATTAGAGGTTAAGATGAACTTTTTCGTCGAGCTACCAATCTAGGTCAAATTCATAAAAACAGAGTTGAGAGCATGGAATTCATACATCACTGAGGATATCCATGAAGAAGCAATTTATTTATCTATTTGAAATTATTTTGTCTTATTATGAGTATTGTCTTATATAGCCACCATCCTATATGTATTTTGTCTTTTGTAATATGTTTAATGTAAAGGAGTCCAAGAGACACAAGTCAAATTTGAAAGGAGATATGTAGAATGCAAAATGTCATATATAGAATATGAAAGGTTATATGGAAGCCCATAGGTCATCGAAGTTAAAAATTCATGAGAAAGCTTAAAATTCAATGTCATTTATTATAAATAGGTCCTCATAACTCAAGTAAAGCACTTGGATTCTTAGTGTTTTACCTTGGAATCTCTTGTGTTGCATAGGAGGTAAATCATTCTTTTGAGAAACAAGTTGTAGCTTCATGTTTTGCTATTGGATCTAGTGTTTCACCTATGTAATAATGTACTTGGAACCTTTCATTAATAATTAGAAGCTCTCTAAGTCATCACTCCTTCATGCATGTATCATTAATGTAGTAGGTATTATTTATATGTTTGTGGTATATTTTGGTGTAATACATACTAGGACTGATGAGCTATTTCATTGCTTAGATATGGATATTGTTCAATGAGTGTTGTTATACTCTTAATATTGTTGTTTATCTTGTGAACTAATTTGCAGGTTAAACCAACAAGTCCACCCCCTTGCACTGGTGGGTCTCTCTTAAGATAGTACTATTACTTCCATGATTGGAGGCTCATACATTCTACATTTGGTGTCACACAAGCTTACACTCTTGCTCCCCCAAAGAGGTGTTTATGATCTCTTGTGTATGTGTTGTGACCAAGGCACACTTCCAAACTATTCGTAATTGTGGTCGGATCATATAACTAGATGGGAGATCTACACAAAATGGTGTGAGGTCTAATTGAGACTTCATATCAAGGAGATCCCCTATATGTTGGAATCATCCAACACTATCAACAAGAGGTAACATAAAATCATAAAGTTTGGTAGAAATAATTGCAATAATGGTATGATATTAATACTTGTATTTAGAAACACAACTGCATTGAATGTAAACTAGTTGAGATTGTTTATACCATTGTTTTATTACAACATCTCAATAATTTGGTGAGCAATATTTATGGACACTCAAAGCTACATCTAAACAAACTTTAAAAGACCACAAATTAGAGCAACCTTAATCACCTTACTAGACTTTGACTCTTCTTGGGGGAGGAGGGGGCGGAGGGCATGGGACCTTTTTAAAAAATGAGGACGATAAAGTTGATTGTTTTATTTTTTTATTATTTAAAAAATTTAATGGTATCAATTTATCGAAAATTTATTTTTAATTATTTAAAATGTATAAATAAATTTTAAATTTTAATTTTTTTAAGTAATTAATTTTATAAATTTAGGAACTTAAACATATCATTTCAACTATTTTTGCTATATTTTTAATAAATTTATTTTTTTAAAGGATTCAAAACTAAGAAAATTACACCATACTAACCTACTTTAAATTATACTAACATATTTTAAACTTTCCTTGATTTTGCCAACATTTGTTGGGATGTGTCATGAACTTGAGCACATCACCGGTTTGCAATGGACAATAAATTTCAATTCAAGTGGTTTACTACTAGCATTTGCACCTTATGTTCGAAAGGAAACGCTGTAGGGCATAGAGTGGTAAGGCATAGAGTGGGGAAGAATAGCAACATGTGAATGGGCATTGTTGAAAGCAAGGGTCAACGATAATGTGTATTCTGAAAATGGATATTTTGTTATGGTCAACCTAATGCATTCATTAATTAGATGACAACGAAAAAGTTTCAGGCCCAGGCTAAACCAACACAAATATTTTCTACAAGACTGAAATTGCCTAAATGATTCCTCAATCAATGGAAATAACCATTTCCCTCCTCTAATACCTAAAATACATTGTAGGAGACCGATTTTTCAAGTAACTTAATATAACTAGCAATTGCCCCAAAAAGTGCAAAGAGAGGCCGATTACAAACAAGTTTTTTTATGTATAAAGTGTTGAGAATGAAGGATCTTGGATTAGACTTTAGTTGGACTTCATTGGTTTGGTAGATGTATCATGTGTTACCATTTGTGCATATTATGGGAATAAAGTTTGTTATGATGGTGGAGATTATTTTCAACCAGTTGTGGGTTGGCAACAACTTTTGTGAATGCCTTGGGTAAGATTCCATCTTCTAGATAATGGAAATTCCAGTGTCCATTTAGTCTATACTAGAGTACAATGATTATTGGCAAAGCTAAAGAAACTGTCATGAATGTATAGAGCCAACATAACTCGTAGTCATCAGTTTTTATTCATACAGGGCTATGATTATATGTACCAGCCATTTGAGCGGGCAGCTGGCGTATTTGCTAAATAGGGATCATGTTATCCTCGTGGAGTTATTGGTTGTGCTTAGAAAATATAAAGTAGGATTGAGCATCAACTATCTGGCTGGATGGAATTTTTGATAAGTGATGGCCAATTTTAACTATTGTGTAATCATCCAAAACATAGAGGCTAACCCAAGTGGACGCTTCAGTGGAAATTGTTTGGCCCTTCCATTATCTAGGTCCTATAGAAGCAAATAAAAAAAATAGCATCAAGTACAATCCATCTCTAAACTGAAAAAACATCAAGAAACAGGGTAGTACAATCCATCTCTAAACCGAAAAAACATCAACAAACAGGGTCCAGATGATTGTTAGCATAAAAAATAAAATAAAAAATGTTAAAAAAAAATACCTACATATAATCAAAATCATTGTCTATATTAGGATCTCCATCATCAATATCATGCTCTAAGCATTAAAATAAGATAGAAAAAAAAGTAGCATCTCATGTCAAGATTTTGTTTCAGTGATGGGTACATTTTTAGTAGGGTTCTGAGAGAAGAGTTCATCAACCAATGTCACTAACATTAAGGTACATAGAGAGCTTAGTGTTCTTGATTAATTACTAGTTCATACCCTCATACATAACAAAAAACAATGGAAATGTGGCAATCTCCACAATCTTGAAATCCTGAAAAAGGTTGTCAAGTCTACTAAATTTCGAGTTAGATCTAAAATTTTACTTTCTCCATATGAAATTCAATGAGGTCAGAACTACTCTCAAACATCCAAAGTCATTTCATGGTAATTTTATGAATTTCATAAGCAATACTAAAGCCATAGGCTTGAATATTAGGCTACCCCACTCAACAAATTCTTGTTTTTTTCTAGAGAATAATTACGTTTGGAACATCTTTAATCAAATTGTGCAGAATTGGCCAGTTTGGTACCTAACCAGCCAGTGCAATACCAAACTAGCCATTTCCGGTTCCAAACCTCGAACCAGACCCTTTTGGGTGTCAAAAAGATCGAACCGGTTGATTTCACCAGTTTCGGTCTGGTTCCAATAACACTGGTTTTATGTTATTAAAGATTTTTGAGCAATACCCTATAGTTATCATGCATGCATATTTATGATAACTACTATACTTTTTCTTACCTTTGTCATTTCCTTGATTTAAATTCTGCTATGAGTTACTAATAGAGACAGTTCTAAAAGATAAGGCTTCGAGAATGTTGCTTTAGTTGGTGGAGGATTAGTATATTTTCTTTTGAAGCTTCGGCCTCAAACTTGAGAGCTACTTGTAAAGCATTCTCCAAAGCATTTATACTAAGCAGGTCCATCTTTCTTTGGATATTTTGGTTGAGATTCCTCTCAGAAGTGAGTCGAGGAACTTCCAAGTTCATCACCATGGACTTGAAGCTATCAAAAATATTGTTTGATGCCTTTGACCAGGTACTTGCCTTCCGTGAGTCCATTGCTTCATGATTTCCTCTACTTTCCCCTTTAGGTATAACCTATCTTGCATTTCTTTCTTGAAGCATATCAACATTTGTGTAGGAGGTGAATTTGAGTTGACTAAGTCTTGTACAAGAGCTCACCACCATGTTAAGGGTTGGTCGCTCCATACTGACTTCTTTTAGCATCAACTTATGTGCATCATTCAGTTGTTATATTTGAAAGAAGGCTTCTCGTACAAGAGCCCACCTCCATGTTAAGGGTTGGTCGCTCCATACGAACTTCTATTAGCATCAACTTTTGTGCATCATCCAGTTGTTACATTTGAAATAAGGCTTCTAGGCTTTGCAGTCAAGCATCCAACACTTATATTTTTGGATTTAAAGCTTGATATATAGTTCATATATCAGTGATGTTATTGTCCCATAATATCGTAAGATTGAAAGATTCATATCTGGTTTGAATTTTGATGATAGTGCTGGCCTCACATTCTGCTGGACTCCACATTTTCTGAAAGGCCAGGAACATATTTTGCATTTTAGATGCAATTGTTGGTTGTCAAATATGTCTTATACATTATTTTTATTGGACTTGTTTCTTGCTGAGATATTTACTCTTGGCTACTTCCCCGGCCATGATAGAGAAAAGGAGCCCAAACACTTGTGAGGCTTCTTCCTCTGCATAGGTGGTGTGTCAGAATGGGTGCTCTCTTTGGCAGACATTTGAGTAATGGTCTTCTACCAATGTAAGATTTTGGTATGCAAGTATAATCTCAACATAGAATTGACTACATGAACTTAGACCTGAACATTGTTGGAGAATAGAGAATTCAAAGCTAGTTCTTCAAGCGCATGTAATATATATTCATTTAGGAAAACAATGCGTGAAGACAATTGTAATGTTGATGATAGACTTTGATCACCGTATTGAGGAACTAACATTGTGCCTGAGCCCTACTAGCTTGAGAGTTTTGACATGGTTTGTGTCTGACTAATATAGTCAATCAAGGTGAGTAATGAATAGGTTCTGACTGGACCACAAAACCATGATGAGTCTCAATGATTCCTCAGTAAGGCATCAACAAAAACAATGCAGGAATTACACAATCCTTTTGGGATGCTCTCTAAAGAAACATGAAACTTCTCATTGTGTTCAACAACATTTCTATTGAAGGTCAAGTTGGCTCATCTAAAGCAAGGGAATTTTTGCATCTTCAACAACTTCACATTATCAAAGACAACCGTATTCTCTTGTCCGATGTAAGAAGAGAAAGAACACTTACAATGTAATATATTCATAAAAACATACTAAGAAATGATAGTTATCAAGATAGAATCTGAATTCAAATGTGGATACCATACAATACAGAAAACAATTGGCCCACAAAACTACAGTTCAGAAAATTCAGGAGTATACATATTATTAAAACAAAAACACGCACTTCTTCAAATTTATTGAAAAAAAAAGGTATGTGGATAGTCCAGACTAATTTTATCAAAAAATTTAATGATTGGATAACATAAACCCCTACAGAAATTCTCAAAGGTCCGTTGAGCCTTCTGATGCAATCCCTTCAAGAAATGTATTTCCTTATGATACACTATAAACTGTACAAAACCCAGCAAAAACTAGAGTAGTAGGTCTTCTCTAAAGAAGATTAGATTTATTATTGAGATTATTACAAGTTTGATTTGAAAAAGTTGATAGGCAGCACACTATTTTCTTGTGCTTGGTGGGCGTATGTATTTTTTGTGTGTGTTGTGATTCTACTTTTGATAATCCAAGTCATGTAGCCTGTTCTAGGTGTTCTGAAAGTAAGAAGGATATGCACAAACATTATGTACACCCTTTCAAGTTGAAAAATAAAAATTAAATAAGCACATAGCAAACAGATAATATATGAATGAATATCTAGTGGAAGCTACTTATTTAGTATGTTGGCTCGGTTGGCATGGTTCATTTGAGTGTAACGTTGTGTATGAAGGTCTAAGCAGGCCTTTAAGGTGCAGGAAATAGTGTCCCAACTACAAATGTTGTCTCCTCGAGACTTCACACATTAACAGAATAGACAAACCTCTCTAGGCATCAACGGAAGCCTACTCTCCTGAAATCTCCCATGGCTAGCTCCTAAATGAGGGAGTAGTGATAGGCATTGGCAGGACAGGGAGAAGAAATGGGCAAGTAACATATTCATTGGTGGCTTGAAAGTTAAAATGCATTTTCTTAAGAATTCTTTAGGGTTTCTTGGGAAGATGATTTTTTTTGGTTAAAATTGGATTTGGTTTGGTTCAGTTTTGGACAAACAACAGGTTGACTATACAAATCCCAACTGAACTGAATTATTTGGCTGTACCAAAGTTCTTCCATATTTTTGAACGTTTTCCTCGATTCAGGCAAAAAACTTTACCATGTAAAAGATAGTTGCTTATTAGATAGAATTGCAATCAATCGAAAGAAAGAATAAACAACTAAGCACAAAAAAACAACCACAACTCTAAAAGAATTTAAGCAAACTATACTACAACAACAGAAATTAATAAAACATAGCATTTATTACATGAATCTAAAATACACTACATATTTCAAAAATAATTTAGAAAAAGGCATCACTCAACATCAATCTCAAACAACATAAAATGCCATGTTTCACCAACTACATGATAACTTGCAGTGGGATAATGTTACTTAGAGGAAAGGAATCCTTCTGAAACATTATATACCATTTTTTAGCAGAATGGTTGAGACAAAAAAACACCCTTGAACTTTAGATGTCAAGAAAATATAACCTATATTTCTAACACATTATTGATTTCATGCTTTCCAACAATCCATGATGTTGTTATTGTTAATAGGCAATCCTTGGTTGACTAGGTTATTGCAGTTATGATTTAAAGTGCCTATGATGGCACACTACATATAGGATTTGAAACAATTTACAAAAATGTTCAGTTTAAGGCTTTTCTGCATATGTTTCTTGCAATCCCAAAAGGAAATTTCCAAATCTTTCATATAAAAATTAAATGGGGAAACCAAAAACTAGAGAAAATATCATTATTTATTTTCATAGTAGGCCTCTTCTACGCTTGTAATCATTCATGGTTAATGTCAAACTATGCCTCCTTCCATCATTGCTAGGAACTTGCACTCCACAAGTTGACTCAATCTTCTGCTTTCTAGCCATAAAAGCTAAAGGGGTCCCTTGAGCACCCCCATACTTCTGCAGTCGAGCAAGTGAAATTGGAAGTTCAAAATCATGCAAAGAATACATCTTTGCATCTTTTGATACGTGAGCATTAGTGTCGACAAGCTTTCCATCATCCTCAGTAGTTTCTATTGCCATGGATTCCTTTACTTTGGCTACATCTACCTCTTTTTTCGCATCAGTGTTGTCTTTAGTAACCTTCTCCTTTGTATCATAATAATTTTGAGATTGAGTCCAACGGCGAGTGAAAGGATCATACCCTACTTCACCTACTTTAAGATTAAGGTTTAGAGGCTTGATCTCAGAAGCATTCTTGAAATTTTAAGCCTTGTTTTTCTTATTCATTTCTACTAGCGTCAAGGCTTTTGCATCCTTGCTTTTGCTCTGAAGAGAAAGGACTTCTAGTTCCTTCAATCTCACCTTAATTCTCTCAACTTCTGAATAATCATGCCTACTCTCCACCAACTGCATCTCTCTTCTAACCCTGTCCTTTTCAACAGCCAAATTCGATGGCCTTTTGGAAGCCAACTTCTTTTCCTGCAACATTTGTTTTACAGTTTCTATAGAATACAAAAATTGATTTATCTTTTTTAGCGCATTTATTTTTTCCTCAACTTCTTCTCGACTAATCATCCGACCACCACTGCTTTCTACTTCCTGTTCCCAATCTGAAAATTCTTTCTCAAGTGGAGCTGAATCAGACACCCTGGCTATCTGCCATCTTGCTGCACTGCTCTCGCTACCCCGGAAACAATTCAAATACTTGTATGTGGTGCGGTTCTCAAACTTGTATTGTTTATCAGGGTGTGTCTCATCAACATTTTTTACCATGCAAAGAGGGTAAGTACTCTGTCCTGCCTTGGACATTCCTATCCCAATTCTTACAAAGCAGCCCACAATGATATTCTCAAAGAATGGTTCCATAAACCACTTGGCAAGTTTAGATTTCCTTATTGTTATGCTTCTAATATCTTCAAAGATGGGAGTGTCAGAGAGGCAAGACCATTACTATCACTATCTGATTCTTCGCCACTGCTTCCACTTCCTTCTCCTTCACTAGAGGATGAAAAACTAAGGCTCGGATTCGCATGATATTTTCTTCTACTAGGTGATGAATCTCGCCCCTTAGATGAACCAGTATTATCTCTTTTCTTACGATGAATGTTAGAATCATGTGCTTTCTGCCATCTTGCTACCAATTCACTCAAACGGCCAACTCAAATTTATATTAATGTAAGTACAGACACTGACGAAACTGTGCACATGTAAGCTACTGAAAGAATAAAAAGACACCATATTTCTAACAGAGATGAGAAACAGATACAGAACAATTAATGATTGAAAAAACTAAACTTTCTATAGGGAAAGAGTTAACAAAGATTGTCACAAAAATCGAGTTCACGTAAATAAATGGAATTTTATCTGATTGTCTGAAACAATAATTACCTGAATCCAAAACATCACCGAATACACAAACACTGTTTTCAAAGAAAAAAAAAATAGATCTCATAAAAAAAACTAGAACTCTCTAGATTTTAGCTAAAATAACTGGAAAGTGGCGAAGAACGTCTAAACGAGCAGCACGAAAATACACATAAAATCAGATATTAACACATACCCATTTAGTCGACCTAAGATGAAACAAGGCCGAATATCGGACACCTGAACTTGTAAATAGACCGACTCTGTCTCATGAAGCCTTAGCTCGCATACCTCCACAGGAAACATCCCCGAACAATAACTTTGAAGACAGAGAGGCCATTGGGTTGGGAGACAAACGGACAGTGTGAGGATCAACGAACTTCATTCAATCATCTAACATGACAAACCCATGGTCAACAATAGGACATGGCATTGGCTGGGGCAATTCATTTCAAAGGGAAATGCCTTATGGCATAACTATTAGGCACCTCCTATATTCTAGAAAGAATACAAAACCCACCAACCACTTTTTTCTTTTTAGACTGTCTATCTAGAATGGGACCGATACTCCTGGGGTGCGGCCCTTGAGGGTTTCTCAGATTAAGCCAGAAAAAAAGTATGTTGAGGATCGAACCTGGCCTTTCCATGATGAACTTCCACTAAATTTCTCCTATAGCAAAGCCCAACCGACGTCCAAACCCACCGATATGCCCTCGACTAATACATGATGAAACTGCAACGAAGTCACTATTGAATTGAACATGCCTGAACCTCAGTGGCTATACCTTAGTTTAGGGTAACTATCACAAGAAATCCACCCTTAACTGTAGCTGAAATTCACATAAAATCCAATGCAGATCATGAGTGGGTAAAAAACATTATGTACGCACATTCCATTTCATTGGTTATGACTAACTAATTCACTTCATTTGTTGTTGCTCTGTAAATATTTTTCAAAATCCAATAGGCTGTTTGACTAAAGGATCGCATGAAAAGGAACCTAGGGTAATAAAGAACCTAGTGAGTCCAGGAAATCATTTTAGGAATGCTTCCAGCGGTCAAGAAACTAATTTTGAGATTAAAGAAAGCTGTTATGTTCAACGGAATTCCAACATCAACTAATAGACTTAGCACATTTAGTGAACCCAAAAGCATTCTACACTGCAGGTGGAGAGGGTGGGGTGAGCCACCATGTTTATGTTCGTGCATTTGTGCATTGAATCTAAATGCTAGATTAGGTATATTGAATATGGATACTACCAAAATCCATCTGAACCCAGGTTTGATATATCCCTACAGATTATCAGGCACAAAGATGGACATATTTAATTTGTGAAAGCGGCCAACGTACCAACTGCAAAAACCCAAAAGAGCAACCTCAACTCTGCAACCTGGAGGCGCATCTCAGAACCAGATTCAGATGAGCACGTGATAGTTGATGCTCTAACATAACCAAGGAAGGAAAGCATGATTGGAGCAAGCATTTGCATATATTAAATCCAGTTGGATAACATAAATCAGAAACGATAATAGAAATAAGAAGAAAGAAGGGCAAGAAACATTGACCGCTAAGAGTTTTCCAACAAGAAGATCTTTGAGCAGAAATCCCATGTGTGAAGCAGACGAATACAAATATTGATATCAATAGCACGGTTGAGCGTTGATCCAGCGCCATCATGGATAATGCCACATGCAGATAGCACAATGGCAAGAAAAAGATTGCTAGATATATAGTTAATATACGAAACTAGAAAAACATAGTGTATGAGGAGGAGATCATCTGTTTCGCTTTGCCCTGGTCTGCTCCACTATTCTCAATGAATATATTATGAATGAGAGTGACCGTGCCTTCGTATTGAGTTTCTGAGTGCTTAGATGAGTAGCATTAGATACCAGCTGGGGAAGCTGACCGTCCAGAAGGGACATTTTCAGACAGGAAGGGTTTGAAAAGAGGTGAAAAATCTTGGTAGGGGTGGGGTCCCAATGCGGTGAGTGGCCAGGCTGGATGACTGACTCTGTCTCATGAAGCCCTAGCTTGCATACCTTGAGAGGAAACATCCCCGAACAATAACTCTAAAGACAGAGAGGCCATTGGGTTGGGATACAAAAGGGCAGTGTGAGGATCAACGATCAAATTTCGTTCAATCGTCTAACACCACAAATCCACGGTCAACAATAGGACATGGCATCAGCTGGGGCAATTCATTTCAAAAGGAAACGCGTTACAGCGTAATTACTACATCGATCGATGGCACAATCAAGGTGTTTTGTTGTTGAGTTGTTAGAGGTGGTCTTGTAAAAGTAACATCTACCAGATCATATAATATAGTAATTGGACATAAAAGAATCAACGAACTGCGGAGATTGAGTGATATGGGTGAGTATCTATTAAGTAACAAACCTCATAAATCTCAGAAGCAGGTGAGACATGCGAGGCTTTGTTTCAATATGTAGAGATTTGTTACAAGCTCAATGAAAGACACATATTTGAATCGTAACACCATGGCATATTTAATAACAAGAGTGAGCGTATAGGGTCTGATCTGATCCACAAAGGGGAATTTTTCTTCTACCAGCTCATTTTTGTTGTATTGCAGTGTATTCCACCACTATGTTGGTCTTCACCTGAGAGAAAATGCAAGAAGAGGGATATTTTCGAGGGCTTTTTGAGGGATATTGGTCACATTAGCTGGTGCAATAAGGAGGTAATGCAGATTGTGGAAAATCATGCGTATAGGTGTATCAGAGGCTTGATCATGGATTTGCATGGAAATTCCAGTGTTAGGAAAAATATTTGGCTTCAGAAGTAGACTTCTTTGATAGCAGAACATAGACTAGAGGTAGAGATTGTAATGCCCCACTTAAATCTTATCCTACAAATTTTGTTAATGTTTACATTATTTTAAAATATTGGAAAATATTGGTCTAATATAAAACTCATGATTTCCATTATTCAAATTCCCCACTTACCTCTCCATCTTATTTTCAATATATATATATATTATATAATATAATATATATATATATAAATATATTCATTTCACATTCCCCAATGTAGCCTCGCATTTACTAAGGAGAAGATATGGTCCTGTCCATGTAATTACACCTCACATTCCAAATGTACTTTTTAGATTTACTTGGGAGAAGACATGATCATTTCCCATTAAATTCTCAATTTTATATTCATCTCACATTTCCAAATGTACTTCTAGCTTACTTGGGAGAAGAGAAGTCAATTGTAAGGATGGATGAGAAGTTAATGACATTAATGAGAGGTGGTTGAGATGGACAAGGGAAGGAGGGTATAAAAAGGGAAGGGAGAAGGAAGAAAGGGGGAGGTTGGGGGGTCTTGCTTATGATTGTGGGGGTTGGTTGTGATTGTTTGGACTTGTTATCATTTTGGGAGACCTTGGAAACCTATGAAGGTTTCTTGGGTTTGAGAAGAGGAAAGTATTGTTATCTAGTTTTGCACATTCTTCTTCAGTACACAATATATCTGGTTGGACTTGGGCACGGAGGGCTAGGGAACCTGTGGAGGTTTCCTGGGCTAGGAATTTGTTTCCTAGTTGGCTGGGAGGTAAATCCGGTAGGGTCGGTGAGAAGGAGCGTTCAGTTGGAGCTATAAGACAAAGGTATCATCATCAACCGCCGAAACATATATTTTTCCATGGACTACTCTTGTTAAGTTGATATCAATGGAATGGTCACCTTAATTTATGTTGCTTATGATAAAATGATAAGATGTTAAAGGTTTAAAGCTTTGTGAGAAGGTCATCAAGCTCCTTTTATTACTTTAAAATCGACAGGAAAATAGATCTGTTAGTGTATAGTAGATTGAGGCTCTAATAATTGGAATCGGGTTCTTACACATGGTATCAGAGCCTAGGTTCAAAATCTAGACCTTACAGGCTTAATATCATAGCTAATGGCAAAACCTCTAACATTGTGGCGAAGTCTCATGGGTAGAGGGCTGAGAGGAAAAAAAAAAAAAAAAAAAAAAAAAAAAAAAAAAAAAAA